>JAWPHD010014152.1:0-63273 GCA_037043455.1 Cyrtodaria siliqua
CATTTTGATCATCTCGCTTTCTTTACATAGACTAAAATAAGAAAAACTTGCTGTAGTTACTCATCGAAAACTATCGGGCCAATTGTTAGGACATTCCTCCTAATATCCAGTAGATCTAAAAATGATCTTCAACTTCCTGTGAAATCCAAGATGGCAACCATGTCTTTAAAAATACTCCAACTAGATAAGTTTGTTGCCGTGGTTTTGGCATTATGGTAAAGCATCCGCCTCATATGCAGGAGGTAGTGGGTTAAATCCCAGCCGGGTCATACAGAAGACTTTTATAAAAATTGTACTAATAGCTGGCTTGCTTGACGCCCGGCATATGAAGTGTAGTACTAGGACTGGTCAGATCTGTGTCAGTATAATGTGACTGGGTGGGGTATCATGTCATGTGTCTATGGCATGGTATTCCAGTATGGCACACTATAAATTTGAGCATAGCTAGCTCACTACTACAAGTACATGTAATATTGTTAAAAGTGCCGTTAAACCCCTTACATACATAAAATTCATAAAATGTGCATATACATTGTCAGTAGTTCGGAAGTAGAAATGTAGCTACATGTACTTATTAAATACCACTAAGCTTATTTTTATGAAACTTTTAACCAGGCCGCTAAGCACGACTATATAACCTTTGCGTCCATTGTAAAAAACCGGTTCAGCCTGCAAATAACTCGCAGGAGGATTTACAATGTCCGGCTGCACAAAACACTCGCTTTGTCACAAATGGAATGGTCTTAATTCAAAGAATGAACAGTCCATTTTGTAGCGGTTTAAGGGTTAAAAGGGACATTACACCTAATATCTACATCTCCTTACAGGGTTTATTGCACTGTTCTGAGACAAGTTTGAAAACAGCTATACAAACTTAAAAAATGGTAAGATACAATTTCCTAATGCACAATATTATGTTTTATAGGGATGGGGCGCTGAATTTTGAAGAGCTTTCTCGGCTATTGGATGACCTATTGACCTCTAAAACTTACCCGATCTCTGATGACATCAGACAAAGGATTTTTACACTGCTGGATGAAGACAAGGTAGGTATAATCATAGTGCTCACAACCTAATCTTCACTCACTTGAATCTTTCTATTTTGATGTGTTAATCATTTAAATTGTATTTAAGGTCTCACAACACTATTATCTCCCTTGAATACTCGTGCCCTACAGATGAAGTTGGTATATAAAAAAAACAAGTCCGCTTTTCCACTTTTTACAGGACTTTCCATTGCGTACATTGTTTTATCCTTACAAGGTTCTAAATCACAGCATTTTAGGAAAAGATCACAGAACAATTCATGTTGATATAAGATTTTTAGCTAATTCTGCCTCATTTTACACATCATGGGTCTAATCACCAAGGGGTTGTATTTTTTGTCATATGATTACGCTAAATTTTGAGGCGTCACGCAAACATGAAATTAAAAACAGTTCAACCTGGTAAATGTTTGTTAATTGTGTCTTAAATTGCAGATATTGGATCAATGAAGAATTAAAGCATGAATACATATTGTAAATTTTGTTTATCTCTACAGTAGGAGCGCCAAGCCGCCGCGGAGGGATATTTACTTAAAAACGTCACACGCAAAAAACGTAAACAAACTGCTTTTTGAGCAGATTTCAGGATGGCGGTCAAAATGACACCAGTGATGTAAACTGTATTCAACTGACAATGTACAATGATGACACACATAAACAAATGCATCGATTCGTTTGTTACAGAATGAATTTTAAGTTTTTACGTGTTTTGTCGATTCTTTTTTATTAAAAATACGATTTCTAGGCTTTTACAAATTACCGATAGTTTCGAAAATTTATGTGAAATTTTAGCTTTTAATCAAATTGATAATTACAGTTTGTTCTTATAGCGAGAAAAAAGACGAAAGCATTAAAGTCAAGAAAAAGTCTTCCTCTACAGGCCTGTAAAATTTCATCAAAATTTGGAAAAAGTACTTTTTTCTACCCAAAAAAACGTTTCATGACCGTTCATAAAATTACACACAGAAAAGTGAGACTCCCTTCAACCGTGTGCTTCATACAAAAACCTTTCAGAATCATATTTTTATTACTACAATTAAAACATAATTTATACAAGCCATTTCCTTATAAAATAACCATCATTTTCATGGCCTACTTTTAAAAATAAATTTAGGTCTATGTTGTGTTATTGTGAAAATGATTTCAGTCAACAAACATGCGAAAGAGCAAAATGTCGGCTGTTTATCGATCGACTTCAATTTTTTTATTTTGTATCTCGATTTGTATGAAGATTTTAACAGCGAGAAAAAAGACAAGAACATGAACGATGAGTTTAATCCTTCCTCTGGCAGTATGTGAATTTTCAAGAGAATTTGAAAAAAGTACTTTTTTCTACCCAAAAAAACGTTTGGTCACTGTTTTACGCAAGCGTTTCGAACGATGTTTTTGTGTAGTTTTGTTACACGGCATGGAATACAGCATGCAATACATCGGTAAGCTCTGTGTGTGATAAATTCTGAAATTACCTCATATATTGTAGTGAACAGACAGTCGATAAGAGACAAAATATTTATGCTAACATGATGCATTTTAAATTCGATTGTTATTGAAAATATTGCAAAAAAATCAATACCGTGTTTCCCCGAAGACCACATTCCAACACAGAATTGTGACGTCACAATGCTTGTACTAGTATAATCACTGGGTGAAAAGGTGTACGCGGACAATTTTTTAATTGTCCGTCGAAAGGACGTGTGTTTTTATTTATTTATTTTGGTCGAAGAGCCTTTAAAAAAAGTATCATTGGCTATTATCCTTTCGACCCATCCACCCCCGCCCCACCCCCACCCAGCACATTTTTTTTAAATGGACAGAATTAATCTAAAATGCGAACTATGATTTTAAATGTATTTTAAAGGCCATTTGGATTGTCGACGCAAATAAAATATGAACTAGGGCTTTATTGATTTGAACAGCGACCGCAGAGGGAAGTAAGATGGGTGAATAGTCCCATTAGACATGCCATCACCAGGGCTCCAGCTCCTTAGGTTCAACTCCTTTTCCACTGGGTAACCGACGCCTCTTTTTTGAAAGTCTGTGAAATAGCATCTTTGAAACAATCTGTGTATTAAACCGTGCCAGCACCTTTACATCCGAGATACCAAGAACACATGATTGGCAATCGACTACTTACATGTATGTGTACCCTGCTGTATCCCCTCCCCTCCCCTCCCCCTCCCCTCACCGCCACCACTTACACAGTTTAACTCATCTTAGTGGGGTTCGGGGTCCCTCCCGCCCTCACTCCGTTTAACTTATCCTAGTTGGGTTCGGGGTCATGCTACCCGTATTATGTTTTTTTGATGTTACAATGCGCGTTCTGACGTATATTTCAGAGTTATAAAACGGTAGATAAAGGTAAATACACACATGTACCTGAAAATCCCCAAAGGTAAATACACACATGTACCTGAAAATCCCCCCCCCCCCCCCCCCCCCGCCCCACCCACCCCCCACCACCACAAACCCCACACCGCCAATACCTTCTCCATTGTTATTGCATTTTTGGACATTTTCGATTTCCGAGTTAGGCGTAGGGTCGGGCGTACCGTCTTTTATGAAACTATATTAGTACCAATCAGTAAGGGATGGACAGAACCCCGTCGGATGGGGACGTAAACCGGGCGGTCCCGTGTATCGGTTTATCCTCCGAGCACGTTAAGGAATCTATTCGATAACAAGAGTAGGGCAGTTTCCCAGATTTCTATGTATTCCTTCCCCTCTCTCTGGGGCGGCTCTAAATAACCTATACTGTGTTGATTCAATTAAAACGTATATTGTCTCGTGGTCTAGCTTGTGTGTCGTCTCAACATGGGATAAAAAAGAGCTATTAACATTGTATATTTACTTATATATATTAGGCCCAAAAAAAAATACCTGCGTTTCCGGTGGCCCGACCCAACTTATTTTTAAGGGGCCGACCCTAAAACTTTTTATGAAAAAAAATATATATATATTTGTTCTGAACAATGATTTATCACAATATATCGAGGTAAACAAACATTCAGCTGTATCATCAACTTGAATGGGGTTTATGATATAAATACATGTAGAATCTCACAATATCTTGCTCCGAAAAAAAAAGGAAAAAAAAGAAAAGAAAATGCCTACCTACCGACCCTATTTTTTTAGAGCATGCAATAGGAAACACACCTAATTTTTTGTTTGGCCTTACTATATGTAACTTATAAATCGGTTACTGTGCAGCTTCTTCTATTTTTTAATTTTCTAACGTACTTAAAATTTTAAGATGGTCGCCAAAATGAGAAAAGCACGAAAAACAGCATCATGTATTATAACACACAAATCTGTCATGTGCTTTTGTCAGCAAGGACATTTATCATTCCTGAATTATTTTAAATGGATTGGAGGCGGTCTGGAAGACTATAGACGTCTGTCTATTCAAATACGTAATGCGTTTCATTTTCATATTCAATGTACATAATATTATGCTCTAACCACAACTTTGCCAAAATAAAATTCATAGTTATTGAACATGTCAATAGCATTGAATAATTGCTAAGGAAGAACGTTATACATATTTTCATAGAGTAAGACGAAAATGTGTGTTTCATGAACATAGGTAATAGAGGATCTTACATGAGAGCTGACAGAGCTTAAAGTGATCTGCCATGTCCACTGGCACAGATATATATATTATAGGGAGGTCAAGTGTAGTTTAAATGTTGGATATACTCCGGTTAAATGAATTCATAAGTCATTCAACTGAAAAAGTGATCATTTGTTTAATAGGCATGTCAAACATATAATACATACTGGTAATTGCTGTGAGTGAAATGTATAAATTATTGGTGCAATATTATCAACAGTTTATTAATATAATAATAACTATTAGCTTTGCACTATTCTAGTATTAATATTAATGATTGCAAAAATGTGAATTATGTAGAAAAACTAATGGGACGCTGCGAGTTGTTAGCTTTTCAGCAAATCAAGATTGCTGTGTGTCCCTTTAAGGTCCATAATTAATATGTTAATAAAACAAGTTACAACCCTATGCTGTGTTTTTTTAAAGTTGTGTCACAGGTTTGATCATAGTTCAGCATCAACATGTATTCTCCGTTATATGTACACGTAACAGTCAGTTCAATAAATCTGTTACTTCAACGTCTCAAATGGAATGATGAGTGTTTTTTTATTGAGTATTAAATAAGCAAAACTACTTTTCACATCACTCTCATTGGCATGGATGACAGCGCTAAATGCATGTAGGAGGAAACCAGCATGCACAGATCCTTGTGAAAAACATGAGTGTCAATTAGTGTTGAGAACAAGAACTGTAGATGTAGTTCAAGATAATCCATTCAATTTATTGTTTAATACTTGGATCCATTACAGTTGTATACCGTAACCTTGTGTTGTGAAAATGGCAGCATCTCGTCTGAAAAATAAAGAAAATGCAAACACTGAGTATTACAACTTAAATATCTGGTGTACATGAAATACTAAAACTTGATCACTTTTAATAATATACAAAATATGTATTTTATATAGAACCTATACAGGCCAAATAAAATAAAAATTAAACCTGTGTTTACATATCATCAATAAAAGTGGGCCATTATATTTATTTGGTATCAAATATTTACTTATCATCTTTTTACTCCATGAATTATATTTAGACCACAAGATCATTAAATAAAGAAGAATCTGACTGGCTGCAAGCTTAAACATATTAAAACAGATTATATTATTTTTTTACCTCAGAATAACTGATTATTATTTTATTCCCAATAAAAAGAGAAGTCAGCAGTGTATTAAAGGAGTTTGTCTGGTTTAATACAGTAAACACAGACCAGTCACCTGTATATTTAATTAGTCAATATAACATTTACTTAAAAAGATTACCAAATGTTGTTGTTTTTTAATACTGAGAACGTATGTATTGTTTAAGATCTTTTTCATGCTTTAATATTGTCTCTCAGTTCCACCTTTCAAGGTAAGGTTTCCAGGTGTTTTGACTAGATTTATCTAATTATTATTATTATTATTTATTTTTTTTGGCATTGATGTGCAATGCTTCCCCACCATACAAATAAGTTCTGCTTACAAACCTCTATGAAATCCATCTTGTTTGTGAGCTCCTCCAACCTCACCTCATCCAACCAAGAGTCGCATTTCAGATCAGAATATGTAAGATGCAGGCATCATGTCTGTGAGACTGATGTCTCCCTATGAAAAAGATAATGACACAGTGTATAAACGAAATTGCCAAATTTCATTTGGATCTGAACATTTCGCTGAAATTA
This sequence comes from Cyrtodaria siliqua, assembly GCA_037043455.1. Lineage (NCBI taxonomy): Eukaryota > Metazoa > Mollusca > Bivalvia > Adapedonta > Hiatellidae > Cyrtodaria > Cyrtodaria siliqua. The sequence goes on from JAWPHD010014152.1 coordinate 6,317, forward strand.
AATAATAATTAGATAGATCTATGTATTCAATTCTTATTTCTATGTACTGTTACTTAGAAAATGTGCTTTTTTTCCACAAAATTGGGAAGAGGCCCAGGCCTTTCCATTTTGGGGAAAAAAGACGAGCTTATTTCTCATTTTGGGAAAGATGTAATATTTTACCAATTAAGTAAATTTGACAATACTATGCTTTATTTATATTTTCAGCCAACAGTTATTATAATTACTGTTTCTCAAACAGAACTGACTCCACAGACAAAAACACATTAATGCTTTTTCTCAAATTCTGAGACACTGCTGCTCTTGATTGGCAAATATTTCTGCCACAACTGGGGAAAAAACAGTCAAGTTCTCAACTGGGAAAGATGCCTTTTATAGGTGTCTCTGTTACATAAGGTAAAAAAGCCCTGTTGATGGTACACATATCACTTTAGCAGAGTCAGTCACATAAAATAGAACTGGGATGTAGTGTATATTTTCTTTTTAATTGAAAACCAAGTGTTGCAGTATTTAGCATTTCGTTGAACACAGTTTGTAGAGAAAATATGGGGGAGGGACGTAGAAGAGAGGGGAAGGGGGTTGGGGATAGTGGTGGGGGCAGCAGGGCCTTTTTACCAGTTTTGGGGAAGGGGCCTTTTGCTCTTAATTGGGGGTGGAATACATAAATGGAGAATGAAATTTCCAAGCTAAGTTTAAAAAGTGGGGAAGTCTGCATGCTTTTAAAAGAAATGAGAGTGGGAAATAGGCCTTTTACAGGCTTCTTCAAAGAAGGGTAAAAAGTCCATGGGGAGGGTATGCGTCAGCTGCCTGTGGGTAAATGTAGAGAAGGGGGTGGCAGGGATGTGGTTTAGGAATTGCTGTGTCCCATGGCCATGCAGCATATGTGGGGTTTGACACTGGCCATTACAGGCATACCATAAGATACCCCTTCACAGGGTTCAGGGCTGAGGGTCTCCCAGCCGTTTTGGGGAACAAGGGAACATATGTTTGGGGAACAAAGCAAAACGTTTTGGGGATCACCGGGTCGTATTGTCAGGGAACAAGGGAACATGGACCACCCCTGGAAGGGCATCATGTCTATGGCTACGTACAGGTCTTGTTATACAAACAAGAATGATTCTGAGAGAGGAATCGTATGAATAATTCAATGAAATCAACAACTGTCACGGCTGATCCAGTTATGTTTACTATTTACACAGTTTGTCAACATTAACACCATCGATGTGCTTGGAAAATTTCAAGAAAACACTGCAAAAAATGTTGTACATCTACACATTTGAACTCACGTGTTATTTGCCTGCAGAGTTCTAAGACAGTCAACTGTTTCCTTCATTACGTTAACCTGTGTATATTTCCAATTGTTTATCCCAGTGTGAACACCCCGCATCAGATATCGCTATCGAAACACAGTGGATTCAACGTTTACCAACGTGTAAACACATTCTACGTATTGATGACGTAATCCAAAACTGACATGTTACAAAAAGTGTTCACTCCTGTAAACTAGGTACGCGTAAAATTGATAACTGCGGTCTGAATCGACGTTTTTACAAAAAGAAAATGGCGGCGTTTTGTGATTTTTTTAATGAAATAGTCCGGCAAACACTAAAAAAATAATCCCTGTCGCGGAGAATCAAAATGATCAAAAAAGCTGAATAATTAGTTCCTGGCGTTCCCACTGCTATGCCACAAACAAAAACATTTTAATAAATTAGGACCCTACGGAAAATTAATTGTGGTGTGAGATGTTAAGAGTACCGGTATCATTATAAGTTGAGATTTGTTAGAACCGTGAACAGATCTCTTGATTAGGATTATATACATTTCATTATTATTAAGGACAAAACATGAAATAGAAAAATCATCAATGATTCATTATGATTTTGGGTTTTGTAAAGGTAAACTTTGGTGTTTTGTTTTGTTTTTCACACTGGCGTTTGTTTAGTGCTGTGTGGCGGCCGTAAAAAGTCGCCCCGACTACAAATCAGTAGTGTTATTACTTACTGGTCCTTTGGGATCATCAAGCCCAATCTTTGTGGCTTTAAAGTAGGATATCGCTTAAGCGATATGGGGTGTTTACACTCGACATTACCTCTCATGAACAGACTCAATAAAACCGAGTCTGCTGCTTTTATCTCTTGTTTGTGTTTGTTGCTTCCAAGGGATCTCCTTTTTCAGTATTGATTATAATGTGTCTTCATGTTACAAATACGGTAGCCAGTTTAATCACAAAAACTAAGGTCTACTAATTTTAGAATCCTTCTAAAGGCAAACTGCAAATTTGTTTGAACCGTGACATAGGTTTATAAGATGGTGGAGTGTTCACAAGTCTTAAAATCTGGTAACATTTGATGTTTGTCTTCAGAAGGGGACGTAAACCGGGCGGTCCCGTGTATCGGTCTATCCTCCGAGCACGTTAAAGAACCATAGGAATCTATTCGATAATAAGAGTAGGGCAGCTTCCCGGATTCCTATGTATCCTTCCCCTCTCTCTGGGGCGGCTCTAAATAACCTATACTGTGTTGATGAGCCGTTAAACAACATTCAATTCAATTCAGAATTGTCTTGTCAAGCCCTTAATGGTTTATTCTCCTGTTGTTCTGCATTCTGCCGTCATTGATTACTTCATTTGCGTTTTTTTAAGTTTTCGAATCTTTTTTTTTTGTATTTTATATTCATATATAAAGGATCATCTTTGTGTTCTACTTATATTGCCTATTAATACTGTCTAGTTTGTTGGATGATATAACCTGGCTGGGACTTCGTTATTTACACTGTCCCATTTTATTGGGATACCATTAGAGTATGAGTGAGGTTTGGTGCACCATAGGACCTGGTTTAAACCCACTGCAGCCTTTTTGCCACTGACACTTCCAAGGCAGTTCCCCTGTAAGGGTTATCTATATAGCCGTCAGCCGGCTATATTCGCCGTCTGTTTTGAATTTCCAGTAACAGTTTGTGTGGGTTTTTTAAATCAAAATCAAATATTATGGAATTTATGATTTCATCATCTGAAAGAATCATGAAATAAATAAAAATCCTGACTTTAAGCACCAAAAACAGGAGATTGCATGTAAATAGACCCCATGTTTATCCGTGGAGGAGAATGCCCACGGACACCCTAACAACCTCACTCGCTTTGCTCGATCACTAATGGTAGCCACCTGTCAAATCAAAGTAGCCACCTATTTCAAAAATTAGAGACCGCCCTGCCTGTTGTCAACCCTTGTATGTGTGTGGTGTTGTATACTTATGTTTATCCTTGGAATTGTTGTTTGTTTTCTATGTGTGTTTTTGGTTGACTGGGATTCCAACTGATGTAATTGTTGTTTGTTTTCTATGTGTGTTTTTGGTTGACTGGGATTCCAACTGATGTAATGTTTTTCTTCAGGATGGCAAGATCTGTCAGGAGGACTTCAGAAGATGTGCTTACTACTGGATCAAACAGGTACTAGTAACATTATACATAGCATGGGTGGTAACGAATAATGATCAAATATTCTTACTAAGTTGTCAACAACAAAGTTTTATGGTGGCAAATACTTACATACTTAACAGTGGTGAAGCCAAAGTTTGCACAAATTGTAAGCAAAAGAGACCAACGTTCCAGATTGGGGCAGTTGTTGGAGTGGGTGTATACCCTTGATACGATAATACGTTTTCAATCATTTGTAGGAATCCGTCTAAGATAATCATTTGATTTTTGTTTAAACATCGGCGACATGTTGAGTGTCAATATGGTTAGATTATTGGCCCTTTGTATTTTTAAAGCATGAGTCCTCAACATACTAATTCACAATAATAATTCAAATTAATGCACAATAAAGGAGTTTGGTTTCATTAGTTTTCCTCTGTCCAATACCAAACTTCTTGCTTCAAAAATACATGCTGGTAGGGGCCCTGAGGGCTTATATTTTTCAGCACTAGTCCTCGTTGTTGTTAAGAATACATCACGAGTATCAATGTAGGATATAAGAAATTCTCACTTGTTCAGCACATAAAAGAAACTTTTGAACTCCGAAGTGACCCATTTTACAGTAAATATAATCTGGATTATATGACATCATTGAGATTTAGCCCAGATTTATCCCTATCCCTTTCAACTTATGTTTTCATGTACCTTCCGAGAAATATTTCCATTCTGACATGATTCTGACTAGTAAAATGTTAGTTCAGTTTATTAATTTTCGACTAAATAAAGCATCTTTGTTTTGTGTTCGATGTGGCAAGGAATTTTTCGGTTGACATGATTCTGTAAAGCAAAATGTTACAGTTTATTCATTTTCTACTAAATAAAACGCCTGTTTTGTTTTGTGTTCGATGTGGCAAGGAATATTTCGGTTGACATTATTCTGTAATGCAAAATGTTACAGTATATTCATTTTCTACTAAATAAAACACCTGTTTTGTTTTGTGTTTGATGTGGCAAAACAATTTTAGAAGTATTCATTATCTGTTTTCTCTGTAAGCTTTAATGATCAATAGTTGGTTATAGGTTACAAGGCCGTTCGTCATTGAAGCTGTGTTATAAATTTAATATTAACAACCACTTATATGCTGGTGTCTTCCTCATTTGGAGAATATGTTGTACAGATCAATTTAGTATTTTCTTTCGAAAATCTGTTGAGTGATCAATTTGGTGTAACACTCACTTTTGTCATTTTGGGAAACATGTTTTTTTCCCCAATAAATTAATGTGTAAGCCTGCTATTTAAATCTGATAACAAAGCTTTTTATAAGCCCATTTGAAAAACAACGGGACATATCGGGTTGTTCGTCAATTCAAGCAATTCACATTCCGCACGATAATTTCAAAAGTATGAGACCCCTCCTCATGGAACTTCATAGATACATTGCTCTAGCTAAGAGGAGAAACCCAATTGTTTTTGGGCCTCTAGGTCAAAGGTCAAGGTCACAGGGACTTTAAATGGAAATATGCATTCCGCACAATAACTTCAAAACCATAACACATACACTCATAAAACTTCATAGGTACATTGCCCTAGGTGAGAGGAGAAACCCTGTCACTTTTGGGGTCTAATAGGTCAAAGGTTAAGGTCGCCATGACCTTATATTGAAAAACACATTCCCGGACGATAACTTCAACACCATAAAACCCACACTCGAGGAACTATAGGTACCTTGCCCTAGATGAGAGGAGCAAACCTATTCATTTTGGATCAGAAGGTCAAAGGTCAAGGTGGCCATGTCAGACCTTAAATTGAAATAGGCATTCCTCTCAATAATTTAGAAACTGTAACACTCACACTCATGAAACTTCATAGGTACATTGCCTTTGGTGAGAGGAGGAACCATTTTGAATTTTGGGTCAGTCAGTCAATGGTCAACATCCCCTATCAGTTTTGTTATTCCCCTACTGGTGTTTCACCGGAGGGGACTATAGGTTTACTTCCCGTCCGTCCGTCAGTCCGTCCAGAAAATTGGACCCTGCGATCACTTAAAAAGTATAAAAGATATTTTCATGAAACTTTTTACATATAGTAGAGGGGCATAAGGAGATTATGCACATTATTTAATTTTGTTGATATGGCCAAAATTGTGGTTGCTATGGCAACAAAATAGTAAAAAAAACATGTCAGTCTGTCCAGAAAACTGGATACTGTGATAACTTAAAAAATATATAAAAGATATTTTCATGAAACTTTTTACATGTGGTTGAGGGGCATAACGAGATTATGCATGTTATTTAATTTTGTTGCTATGTCCAAAATTATGGTCGCTATGGCAACAAAATAGTAAAAGGAAATGCACACAAAATAGGATCATGCTATAACTTGGTACATAGGTAGAGGAGCATATGGAGATTTTGCACAGACTTTTATTTTGGTTATATGCCAAAATTGTGGTTGTTATGGTAACAGAATTCAGTCGTTAGTCATACAGCTGAATAAGGGAGCTTAAAGCATCATCTTTATACTCAATAAATATTCGATAGTTACTTCCCTTCAAATAGAGTTCTATAATATTACATGACTTGAAATTGATGTTAATTTATTTACGTATGTATTTTTATTACTTGTTGTATTATTATATTTGTAATATGTTTGTAAACTTACTGGAGTAAAAAAAAAAAGGAAAAAAAAGTGGGATTTATCCTTTACAAATTTGTAAGGAAGATTATATACTCAAGCTTGTTTTGTTAAGGTTGCGAAATGTAGCATGCCTTTGTTATTTGTCTAAATCATAGCCTTTTGTTTGGTCTTGTCCAACAAAAACATTTACTGTCAAACATCTGACCGGTAGGGGACATCATGTATTGCCATGCAATACTGGAGTATCTTGTTTTGTTAGAAGGTCAAAGGTCAAGGTCAGTCATACTTAGGAAACTAGGCTCGCGTTAACCATTCGCCAAATCGCCATAAGCGAAAAGTAACCTGAACTGGCAAATGAAAATCGTAAGAAATACATAGCAAATTCGCCAGACATCGGAGGTCTGGCGAATCCAAATTTCCGATTGGTTTTGTCTAAGAGATCTCGGAAAATCCCGAATTCTAATACACAAAGTCTTTCACTGTTTATAAGCCACTATCCCGCTGAGTGTTTTAGCTAATTAGCGACAATCAATTTGGATCGATAAACTAATTATCGCAGCGTTTTTTGAAAACCACTGTCAAATTGTCGGTGTGCGATAGACTCCGCCCACTGTTCCGCCTCTTGCTGTCAATCAACTGGTTTGTGTCCCCGTGCTGAGTATTATCCACAGATTTAACTGCGTGATCGAGCCGGGTAAAACATCAAATAATATGGCGCCCTCTAGCGGCCAAATGGCTGATCAAAACAGAAAGTTTGACAATGTTTGCTTACGAATTAGTCAGAGATACTCAGTTTAAAGGTCAACGGTGTTTCTGAACTTTACGATCACTGATAAGTGTTAAGTGCCTACTAATTATTTGTACAAACGGTAGCGTAAACTGGAACAATGGTAAGTGTGAACCGGTGTTTGATCGGCTGTTTCTGAATTGGGTTCATTTTGTGGTTGATTGTTCAATCAACATGAAACATTACAAAAGGTGCGATTACTTAAAATATTGGTGTATGTAGCATTTCTGAATTTGCAGCGCGATCTTTCTAGCTTCTTTAGAACTCCTGTTATTTGAACTTGTTGTATATGCCTCAGCTTACCCTTACATTTTTAAATATATTGTTATTTATTTTATTTAGCATATTGAAATGCATTTAATGAACTACTAAATGATGACAAGAGTCTGTATTTTTGTATTTTCTTATTATATGCATGCATTCATTCTGTTTTTTTTTTAAATTTCAGTCTTTACAATATTTTAAAAATTAAAATTACATTAAATTAAAGGGACACTGTCCGTAAGTAAGCTGATATTGAGCATAATCAAATAACTGTCTGACTTTTATTCAGTGAAATATATACATGAAAACATGAGCATAGACCCAAATAAGTATGTAGTAATACATTCGTGAGTTCGAAAAAAAAGAAGGTTTAATTATTATTTGTAAATAATGTGGGACCCACTTTATTTACTTTTTATGCTGATCACGTGACTTCCATTAGCGCATTAGGTTTTCTACATAGTATGTATTGCGTAATATATATGGCCCGCATAGCTCAGGTAGGAGCGACGTTGTCTATTATGCGCACAATCTTATTACCCGTGAGTGTAATTTTAGTTGGGGCTGCTGGTTCAAACTCGCAAAGCGGTAGTTCTTTTTTTTGTACCGCGATTGAATTCCATCGAACAATCTTGCTTTTAATTAGTAAATATTCAATACTGTTAGTGTGTAATGTTTGTGAACGTAATTAGTGTGTGTTTTATAAGCTATATGTTATGGACATTGTCCCTTTAAATACAATTTTTAAAAAGTTTTGAATATTGTACAACTCAGCTTGTAATTATAAGCACTAAAGCAGAATGCATATGATGTTGAAAAATTGTTACCCTATAGGTTAATAAAGCATACTCTTTTAACATACTATTGATGTGTACGCAAACGCGAAGTTTTAGCGCCTTCAATTAGTTTAAAAATATCTCGGCAAAAGTCTGGCTGAAGATATTCTAATCTTGCAGTTTAGAGTTTCAAGTTAGAAAATACACAAACTAAATGCCAAATGTATTTTTAGCTCACATATAACCACTTTTCGTCCATCCATCATCAGTCGTTCATTAACTTTTGTTGAATGACCATTCGGCCCATTTTGACAATCTTCATACATCCATATGATACATTCTTGGATTTGTTCAAAATAAGATCAGTTTTACTTCCGAGATGTCCGTCCTTACATTAGTTAGCATTAACTAATCTTCCGCCAAAGAACTGGTATAATGATGAGGTGAATGTGTTTCAAATGAGGCCAACACAACATCCTACATGGCCACCATTACTAGAAGTAGCCCAAACCTTAAAAAAACTGTTTCTGAAGAATTGCTGACAGATATCAGTTGTTGTTTCTTAGTAATCTCCGTGGCTGAGGGTTAACGAGGTTGTGTTGTAAACCTTCTCACTGCTGCAGGTTTGAATCCCACCGGGAGCTCAACTTGTAAGTGAGGAAGTTTCGATTCTTAGGGATGGCGGGAGGTGTACAGTACTGATTCTACCCAGGACCCGAAAAAATCGACCATCATATATAACCTTACATGTGTTGAAAATGACATAAAACACCATACAAATTCTTAGTAATTATCTGCTTATCCTAGAATGTCAAATTTGGTCAAATGACAGTCGTCACATGACATCACTAATATGAAAGATGGCCCTGTCCTGGGTGTCCAAAGTTTGTAAATAGAGCTAATTTACACTCGACTTTTTTTTCAGAAATGATCAATATACCATATATATATCAATGAATCAATGACGGAAAATGGCCCTGTCTTGTAAATAGAGAAATATAGAGAAAAATCTGCTTCTAAAGAACCATTGTACATAATTTATTTTGACGAGTGTTTTTCAGAAATGATTGTTATATGCTAGATTTTGAAGTGAAATCCCTTGGGTAAAAAAAAAAGAAAAGAAAAAAAGACTCCGCCCTTGGGTTCTATGTTTGTATATAGAGAAATATAGGAAAGACAGTAAAAAATAAGCTTCTTAAGGACCATTGTACATTATTTCGACAGTTGTATTTCAAACATGATCTTTATATCCTAAACTAAACTGTCAAGTTTGTTTAAATAAAATTCCTGGGGTAAAAAATGGCTCAGCCCCTGGCAGAACTTTTCAAACTTCACACGTTTTCATCAACAGCAATACATGTATGTTCCAACCAAAAGTAGGTCAGGTTAATGTGAATGACCTCTGTCTGTTTATCTTTTTAATTTAAGTTTTATGTTACAGTTACCATTACTCAGATATCAAAAGCCATACAGCTTTCAAACTTCATACACACTAGCATGTTCCTACCATAAGTTGGTCACTCTCATTATCTGAAGGTCCTTGAACTACACATACTTTGTTCATTTAGTCCATTTCTCACATATAAATAACTGCCATACAGATTTCAAACTTTAAAATAATTACAGCATACACAATAACCATACATGAACATCTCAGCAACATATTTAAACCATACCCTGGTGAAATTCCACCTGAACTTCAGATGGAATTCCAGTGAAATTCCAATGGTACATTTCAACGGAATTCTAGTGGAATTTCACTGGAACGCAATTGGAATTCCACTGGAATACCACTGGTATTGACGTGGAATTCCACTGGTAAAGAGAGAAATTCCATTTAAATGTACCAGTGGAATTCCATACACCAATACCAGTGGAATTCCATTTAAATGCCAGTGGAATTCCACTACATTACCAGTGGAATTCCATGCCAATACCAGTGGAATTCCATGCTGATACCAGTGGAATTCCACCTTCATTCCAGTTGAATTCCTCTCAAATACCAGTTGAATTCCACCCAGATAGCAGTTGAGCCTGTGTCTGAAAAAGAGTCTCTGAGAGAGACAAAGTATCTGCAGAGATACTCTTAGTGTCCAGAGTGTTTCTTTTTTACAAGTTACAAACCACTGTTGGCTATACATGTGTCTGTGTGTGTCGTTCTGAGGTTTATACTCCCTCCACCAACAAACTCGCTAAGCCGTTAAGTATCTCGATGAGATGGGTACAATAGAGTCTGGACTGTTCTGCGTTGAGTGTGTTGGTTGATCTGGAGCTGCTGCTGTGTTGTCGTTTCTGTTGTTTGTATGTAGATGGTTGTCGCTTTCGCTCTATGTAGGTTTTGCTGCGGCGTTGAGATGTTGGGTCTGGACGACATCCGCTAGGTGGTTGGTCAACGAACTACTGGGCAGTTGTAGTTTAGGTATCCCAGTTTGGGGCCACACCCATCACTGTATGACCCCTGTGCCGCACACACCATCAAACAGCCAGTACATCTTCCCCTCTTCGGTCTTCAGTCTTCAGTCTCCCGAGCGTCGATCCCTATTACTACCTATATATACAACACTCAATCTACTGCTACTGTGTGGGGTTGATCTCAGCTTCGGCCTACGGACTTCTGACTTCCAACTTCCGAGTTTTATTGTAGCCATCAGGTGACGGGCGCAGGAGACATCCTCACTCTCGGTCAAATGACACTCACGCTACTAAACCGCAAACTTAATGCTGGTACAGTAATACCAGTGTGGTACAACAACACGCAAATAGAGTTGCAGCCCCCACCCCCACATTACTGGTAATGGTGTGTAGGGCTGGCAAGCGACCCCTATACAAAAATCATGAGTGTCATCAGTGCCCACACACTGAAAATAGGAGGTGGCTGTTGGCTATACTATATAAATATATATATATATTTTACTCATATAACATTACATTGGTTTTGAATATTTAAAGGGGTTGATGCACTATTTTCAAGGGCATATTGACAAAATATATTTTAAAGCAAAGAAAATCGCTGCAAATTGATTAAAAATAAAATATACAGATGTAAGATGTAAAAATTGTATGCTTATTTTTCATTTGCAGTGATTTTCTTTGCTTTAAAAGACATTTTGTCAATATGCCAAATAATATGGCAAAAAGGCACGATGACATCATTCCAAGATGGCCGCCTCCATTTATGTTTCTTTGCAAATTTTGAAAAGGTCATATCTCCTTTATTTTTTGTATGGCATTTTAATAATTCTTTCCATTTTTTTTCCAAGTTTTTCAGAGCCCTTTAAAATAAACCATGTTTGAAAATAGTGCATCAACCCCTTTAAATAAAAAAATAAATATATATTATTAATTTTTATTACATAACTGTCATAAATTTACAATGAACTATGAATGACGTAATTTTAGCACTCGTGACGATAACTTTTTTATATCATCACTAGAGATGATATAACTTTGCCGGAACTACTTTATTAACATATTTGTTAAAACCACACTGGTTTAAAGTTAAAATATTTTTTAATTTCTTCTTTAGACAAACATTCATATAGATGTTCAGAACATTAGTTTAGAACAGTAAATGGAATAGGCAAATGAAACAGAATAGAATGTTTTCATACGCTAAGAGTCTTTATTAAAATCCTATGCAGTTTTGTTAATTGGAAACATTTACGTAAAGTTATATAATAAACAGTATAATTAACAGTATAAATTTGATACTGAATTAATGTCACTCGAGAAAAAAAGTGGTAATTTGGTTAAAAAATACGAGTTCGAACTCGTTTTTAGCTCTACTGGCCGAAGGCCAGCAGAGATTATGGGATGCCGGGTGGTCCGTCCGTCGGTCGTTAACTTTTGTCTTGTTAAGACGATAGGGCCTTCATTTTTCATCCGATCTTTACCAAACTTTAACAGGTCGTTAATATCGATGAAAGCTCGGACAAGTTTGAAAACCAGCCAGATCGGACCAGTAACAGCGGAGTTATGGCCCTTGATTTAGTTAAACATGCTATACGTTGGCTCGTTAAGACAATAGGGCCTTCATTTTTCATCCGATCTTTACCAAGCTTTACCAGATTGTTTATATCAATGAAAGCTCGGACAAGTTTGAAAAACAGCCAGATTGGACCAGTAACAGCAGAGTTATGGCCCTTGATTTAGTTAAAATTGCTATATTTTGCCTCGTTAAGACGATAGGGCCTTCATTTTTCATTTGATCTTTACCAAACTTTACCATAATGCTAATGTCCATGAAAGCTCGGACAGGTTTGAAAACCAGCCAGTTCGGACCAATAACAGCAGAGTTATGGCCCTTGATTTAGTTAAAAATGCTATATTTTGCTTCGTTAAGATGATAGGGCCTTCATTTTTCAATCGATCTATATGAAACTTTACCAAATTGTTTATATCAATGACAGCTCAGACACATTCGAAAACCAGCCAGATCGGATCATTAACAGTGGAGTTATGGCCCTTGATTTAGTTAAAAATGCTATATTTTGCCTCATTAAGATGATAGGGCCTTCATTTTTCATGCGATCTTTACGAAACTTTACCAGAGTTTTAATATCAATGAAAGCTCGGATAATTTCGAAAACCAGTGAGAGCGGACCAGTAACATCAGAGTTATGGCCCTTGATTTAGTTAAAAGTGCTATATTTTGCCTTGTTAAGATGATAGGGCCTTCATTTTTCATGCGCTCTTTACGAAACTTTACCAGATTGTTAATATGAATGAAAGCTTGATCAAGTTCGAAAACCATCCAGATTGGAACTTTTACATAGGAGTCATGGCCCTTGATTTTCTGAAATATGCTATATCTTGGCCTCATTAAAACGAAAGGGCCTTCATTTGGCCGGATTTCATTGAAACTTTGCAGGGATGATCAGTACCATGTCTAATTTTCATTGCCATGTTCCGGATGAATGATTTTTGGCAGAATTATGGCCCTTTAAAGGTTTTAATACACAAACTTTGTCTGATCTACTTCTCCTGAACCCCTCGCCAGATTTCAATGAAACTTTGCAGGGATGATCAGCACCAAGCCTAGTTGTGCATGTCATTGTCGCGTTCTGGTTTACAGATATTTGGCAGAGTTATGGCCCTTTAAAGGATTTTGATACCACGTCTTTTCCGGGCTAGTTCTCCTGGCGGGGATGATCAGTACTATGCCTAGTTGCACCTGTCATTGCCATGTTCTGGTTAAATGAATTTTGGCAGAGTTATGAGCCCTTAAAGGTTTTAATACACTAACTTTGTCTAGACTAGTTCTCCTGAACCTCTGGCTGGATTTCAACGAAACTTTGCAGGGATGATCAGTACCTGTGAAGCCTAGTTGGTATATCATCACCATGTTCTGGTTGAATGATTTTTGAAAGACTTATGGCCCCTTATACATAAACTTTATCTTGAGCAAGTAGAGCGTCCACAGGCCCTCTTGGGCCCTTGTTTTAACCAAATTACCACTTTTTTCCCTCCTGACATAAATTCAGTATCAGATTTATGCTGTTAATTATTCTCTATGTATTTATTATTCTACTGGAATTTCACTGCCACTGCCACTAGAATTTGTATTGACTTTTCAACTGGAATTCTAAATTCCATGGAATTCTATTGACATTTTCACTGAGTGGAATTTGTCACTGGAATTATTTTTGTTCGTGGAATTCCAGTGTAAGTGGAATTTTGTTCTTTGGTTCCAGTGGAATTCCAGTGAGTTCCAGTGGAATTCCAGTCAGGCATCAAATTCCAGTGGAATTCCAGATCGATTTTCACTGAGGTAAGTAGGTCAATATGAATGACCTTGACCTATTTCTCGTGCTCTGATAGTCTAGTAGATGTCTCGCACAATAGCCCTACATCTTTCAGACTCCATACACACTATCATCTACACGTACATGACAACAACATATAAAATTATTGCTACTAAAAGAATGTCAAACGACCTTGACATACTTACAATTTTTTTATGTAATTGACAATGCTAAAGCAGGGCACATTTCTCTAGTTTAATTATTTCAAATTTGTGTGTATTCAATTTGAATGGTTATAGGATGCCTCTGACAGTAGGTTTAAATTACATTTACACGTGTGGGTTCAAACTTATTTCCAGAGGGATTCACCATCTATGCCAGGTCAATGGCCCAGAATAATCTGACATGAAATTAAATGTGTAAGCAATGATTAATGGTTGTTTTGTTTTTTTGAATGTACGTACATAACATATTTGCTTCTCTAAGGAATGTAATGATCAATAGTCAATAGTCCATTATAAATTACTAGGTCATTGACCCTTTGGGGGAAGATACCATAAAGTAACTTACATTCTAAATCTTCCTTGTTTTGGGAGTGAGTTTTGTATGATAATAATTTTCTTACAATTCAGATAAGGCCACTCTGGAAGTAAATTTTCATTTAATGAGTTTGGGTTGTTTTGAATGTTTAAGAAGTGAAAGATTTTGGGGTAAATAGAAAGATAAAGAAAATAATTAATTGATGGCGGTAAATGTTTGACTTTCTTATAATTATTTAATTGAACTAGCTGTAAACAAAAACAACAACACTTTCTTGTGGATTTTTTTTAAGGCTGTGACATACACATCCTGGATATATATTTTTTAATGTCAACTCTTGGTCATGAAAAGAGGCAGTAAAAATAATAATAATAGAAGTAAAAACCTACTTTCTTTGGTATGGTGGTTTAGTTTATTCTACAAGTCATGTAATGGCGTTATTATCTTTTGTATGGAGAAAGTTAAACTTCACCCTAGACTGGCAACAGTCCTTGATGTTATAACATTTTAACTATTATTATAGAATTTCCTTAGCACTGAAAGAGGCAAATATATCTCCACTTATAACTTGTATGGTCTCTTCGGCCATGAAGAGAAACTGAGCTTGAAATAAAATAAACAATTTTTATGCAGAGTATTATTTTATTTTTTTATTTTTCTACTTTTATTATTTATAGACTAATTGATACACTGATACCAGTCTAGCTTCAACCCAACTGTCATCCTATTTCAAACTGTTTACTAACATGTAAGAAAATGCAGCTCTTGGTGGGCAAGGAAGCTTATTTTGGGTAAGGGCTAAACATAGCGAAGAATCAATACGCATTGCTTCCAAAACGGAATCCTGTATCAGTCGAGTTGATATGATATAATAGTAAGATTGTATTAATGAAATATTGAGTAAGATAAAAATTCTATATTTGTTCTGCGTTTGAAAACTCATTGAATAAAATATTGAACAGAGCATGGTAAAACTATGGACTTGAATTATATCCAATGTTGGCTTAATAGAATCCTGTCATTATGTGATATTGGCTATCGGACGGATACTTTAGGAAATATTTAACCTTGCAAACTGTGTAAAAAGAAAGTAAGCCAACTTCATGGTACTTTATAAAAGGATTATTATATTTAAAAACAACACCTAAAGTTGACAAATGTTTAACCTTGCAAACTGTGTAAAAAGTTAAATAACCCAACTTCATGGTACTTTATAAAAGGATTATTATATTTAAAAACAACACCTTAGTTGACAGATGTTTAACCTTGCAAACGGTGTTAAAAAAATAAAACAACCCAACTTCATGGTACTATATAAAAGGATCATTATATTTAAAAACAACACCTAA
The DNA here is from genome assembly GCA_037043455.1 of Cyrtodaria siliqua. NCBI lineage: Eukaryota > Metazoa > Mollusca > Bivalvia > Adapedonta > Hiatellidae > Cyrtodaria > Cyrtodaria siliqua. Next base: position 21,830 of record JAWPHD010014152.1, read on the forward strand.
GTTGACAAATGTTTAACCTTGCAAACGTTGTTAAAAAAATAAAACAACCCAACTTCATGGTACTATATAAAATGATTATTGTATTTAAAAACAACACTTAAGTGGACATATTATGGAATATTTAGAAGGAAAACACCCCGTTTACTGGTAATGTTGTTCAGGCAAATCAAATATCCGTAATGAAATAAAAAATATTAAGGCTTTTTTGTCCTTATACATCTATATAATGACTAGCCAGTCAATGACAGTGACTTAGCCTAGATTAGTCAATCATGTAGAATACATATATCGCAGTCCAACGTGTATGATTCATAATCATTGTATGGAAATACTAGTTAAACAACAAACTGTGTGTGTTTTAAGTGAATGTACAGACAATACAAAATGGGAAATTCTGGCACAAAAAATGGCCGTACCGTTTCTACAATTGACGTCAGCCAGGTAGGTGATATGTAGGCAGCAAAGTTTATTCTGTATGTAGATTGCAAGGAGATAGAATAGAATATTTTATTTTCTTAATATTCATTACAATGTGAACCTGACAATGAACGAACAATAACCAAATAATGTAATAATAATAATAACAGATTATAATATAAGTTTTAGTTAATAATTTAGTCAAATTTCATTTTTGATTTCCCCTTTTACCTTATTTTTATGCTTTATTTTATCATTTCAATACTCACAATTGTACAGACGAGCACCTGCACAAAATGAGTGAAAGAGGGTGATGCAGTATCAATAGACTGATAGAGAAATTTATGTTTTGATAGTAATATTTTAAATTGTCATTTTAAACCTTTTAACACTTCATAAATTATGTTCTAACCATACTCTATTTCACTAAAGTAGACCTCCCCTAATAGAAGGCTCCCACCCTCTCCTCAGTTTTTTACTTTTTTATCAAAAAATCAAAGAAAACAAATTCAATAAATGTTCAATCTTTTGTATATGGTAACCCTAAGCCATGCTTAAAAAATTGTTGATTAGCTGTACTCTGACCCAAAGTAGTTAGGTAGGACGTTTTTGTTTTTTTACTTTATCCTCTAACAGTGGTAAAAGCATTTTACAAAACATAGTGTCCTGTCTGTATTAAACATAATTAAATTGTCTCTCATTAATGTTATATTTTCAGTTTAGATTGATTGATAATAAATAATATAATACAAATTAAAATTAACAATATATATATATACCCGGTATTGGTGCGATTTGCAGTGCGATTTGCAGTGCGATCCTAATGCCTCCAAAGGTTAAAAAAAGGTAAGTGTGTAGCTGCCTTTTTAACAGGTAGGTCAGGAACAAACCAACAATTTTTAGCTTGACTACTTGAAGAATAAAGAGAGCTTGCGTGCTTGCCCCAGCTTCAGCGTCCCACGTCAAGGTTTGCGTGTAAGCTGTGTTCACAAGTGCATTTCTCTTACATTTCTTATCCTAGCACAACCAAATTTGGCCATGGGCTTCCTTATAACATTATCTTAAGTACTGCATAAGCAATTTTGGTTCCTGTAACCCATGGGCTCCCATGTAATCCAAATTCTGATTTGTCCCATTTAACATCAAATTTTGCGTGTAAGCTGTGTTTACAAGTCTATATCACTTACATTTCTTGTCCTAGCTCAACTAAATTTGGGAATGGGTTTTCTTATAGTATGTTGTAAAGGGTTGCATAAAAAGTAATTCTGTCTTCTACAAATTCTGGGCTCCCATGGAACCTAAATTGTGATGGCCCATAAAATGTGCAATAAAGGCTGATCAAGGTTTATCTATATCTCTTAAAATAATTTTGGTTTGGGATTTCTAAATATAACAGGGATTTCTAAATATAGCATTATTCATCTGATTCATACTTCACCTATATTGGGGCATGGATTCCTCCCTGCCCAGCCTCACCCCACCCCACCCCACCAAAACCGAAACATGATTTATTTATTTTTTTACATATTTATGTGTTGTTTTGGTCAATTCTTACACATTGTATTAAACTGTGATATTCAGATAGATGAAAAAAAACTGAAATGAGGCCACAATAAAAAAATGCTAGATTCTCATCCCCTCCCTCTACGAGTTGCCTTACTACCACAATTGTCTTTCAAATGGCAGCAATTTTGGATTAAAACTGATAAAAATCAAATCAAATTTCACATCCTGCCACAAATTTTACTATAATTTGTATGAGATTCTAACAATAATTTTATATCGGCCCGAGTTTCTATACCCGCCCCGTTCCTCCATCCCCCACCCCACCCTGCCCCAAATTTTACTATAATTTGTATGAGATTCTAACAATAATTTTATGTCGGCCGAGGAGTTTCTATACCCGCCCCGTCCCCCTTCCCCCATCCCCGCACCCCCCCCCACAACACACACTAAACATTATTTTAGTTTTCTGATGGTATATACTGCAGGCTATATAATTCATTATTCTCTGAAAAATCGAATAGTCGAGCTGCGCTGTTCTTCGACAGCTCTTGTTTAAGAATGGCCTTTTTATTAGAGCACCCTCTTGGCATTTTTCGTAGCACCAGGGTGCTATTGTTAGGGGAAATAACAAAGTCATTCGAGATGCTATTAAGTGGCTAAAAGTCTAAGTTGATGAAGTTTCTATTGAATACTGTATAAATCACTCCGTGGTTCTTGGAGTTACCTTCTGACAACATATTAGACTGTGTGTAAATTGTAGATTTGAATAAGGTTTACAACGCACCGGATATATGACTCGGTGAACATCAATACCACCTTGGCTCACATTATTGATCTTCTATAAGTCCTGCAGGTCACTGAGTTTGTAGAATATATACCTGATGGAAATTTGTTTTTTATTTGTCATTTAATGATTTTATAAATGTTTTTCTCCGACAAGAAAATTGCACAAAGCAAATAAATATACTCGCAGAAAAAATAGTTTCTTATAGTGTTGTCTTCTAAATAGAACCATACAAACCAGTGAAATTATCATGTGAATCTATTTATCACATAACTTGTGGTGTGGGAGTGTAATAAAGCCATGATGTATTTATCATATTACACTAGTGAAATAAATATGCAAATGAAGGTTGAATCACTTTTCGGTCCTTTGCATTCAGCTCTTTGTGCAACAGAATTGCCTCGTTGATTTCCCTAACCGTTTAAAATACCGGATTACGGAAATCAGTGACATAGTTCAGTTGTTCGGTGGCGTACAGAGAAGACCAAATGAACATAAGATGTTATCATACAAACATTCGTCGTCATCAACCGACAATGTTATATAGGAAGCTATAAGGGAGTTACATAGAAAATGTTCCTTTTGAGGCTTTTTGTTGGAGTATGTGATAAATAGAATCTCACATTCATGCCTATTTAATATTGAATTTATTAAACGATTTGGATAAAATAGCACAGATCGATATTGACGTCACACAATAAGATTGTAAATTTCTCGAAAATATCGTGCCATTGAACAATAGAAGCACAATCTAATTCAATAGATTTCCGATCTGTTTTCGGACAAAGTCATACATATTTGTACGAATGAAACCTATTATCAGCAATTATAAGCAATCTTGATCCGTGCTATTGAGATGATGCTCTGCACAGCCTCGCATCATATAATTTTATCCAACTCGTTTAATAAATTCAATATTAAACAGGCACTCTGTAAGATCCTCTGTTTACAATGAAGGCAATTATGAAATTATCGAAGTTGTCATCTCAGGTAGTTTTACACATCCCATAAATTATTCAAATATGTTCCTTTGATTTTGCTTTTAGATTTCATATAATTCTGCCTCACATTGTATTTAGGAACCTAATTACATTTTTTGTGAAGTGATTTAAAAGAAGTTTGTACCAAGTTTTGAATAATTTTAAGACAAAATCAATATTAACGAGGTTTCAGGTTCTGTTTATATGCCTGTAAGCAGACGTCACTGGCTGCTAATGGCTGCTAATTGTGCAAAACTTCAAAAGGACCGGCACCGGTGTGTTGAATCACTTCACAAAATGCTTTTTATAAAAATCAATATTAAGTAGTCATTTAACATTTAATATCCTCTAGAATATGTAATACCAAAACGTTCATTTAAAATCTTAAAACAGTCTTAAAAAATACTTTTGTTCGGGTAAACATACCGTTTTGCATTCTTGTAATAGAGCTTTAATTTTTAGTAAAAAATACATTAATTGATCATAATGTGTTTTGAAAGTGAATGATACATTTTGGTGTCACCTGCAAAGCATGACAGATACTTAGGGATCACTTTGTCCATCGTCTTCTTCCGTTCACTCTTTTACCTATGTTCATATAACTTCACACACATCTTCATCTTTCCTCATGGAGTGTTGGTACACATGTCCAATAACTCTGACTTTCATTTTGGCGGAGTTATGCCCCTTTTTATAAAACTTTAATCTGCAAACTAACCAGGCTCATAACTGGCCATTGAAATAAGCACACAGCAGGCGATGCATGTGTTCCGCGGAACACCGTTCTAATCATACATTATATACGTATATGTTTTTCCTTTTTCAGACACTGAAACCTGTATCTGCAATGGTGGTTGTTGATGTTCAGAATGACTTTGTTGATGGGTCGTTGACTCTGCGTAACTGCCCCGCAGCCCAGTACGGCGGGGAGGTTATACCAGTCATAAACCACCTCCTAGCCACTGTGCCATTCGACCTAGTCGTGTACACCAGAGACTGGCACCCGGAAAACCATATCTCATTCATTGAAAATGTCAACATACGACCAATCACAAAATCATGCAAGGTAATGTAAGTCAAGTTAAAATGTTGAAACATGTTTTATATTGAGGACGGTCCTATTTTCCAAAAGAAATGGTTTCTCAAGACGTTTAGTATGTCCATTTAGGTAGTAGATCCTTAAAGTTATTTAATTTCATAAACATTATCCTCTCACCGCTGCTGTTTCGTTTACATCACTATTGAATTATATCCATATAACTTGCTGCAGGTTTGAATCCCACCGGGAGCTCGACTTGTAAGTGAGAAAGTGTCGATTCTTCCGGGAGGTATACAGTACTGGTTCTTCCAAGGAATAAGTCGGAGGTCTGCCTCCATCAATAACAAGCGACCTTTATACATAGCCTAAAATGTAGCTTTACTCAGAAGTTGGTTTGGGAGAAATATGTGTTGCATTTTGGTCGATGGCGAAGGCATCAGCTTTAAGTTCTTGCGGTTATAGTTTCTCAGGAACTGCATGTACTAGATTAACCAAATTTAATTCATATTTATATATTGAGTAGTACATCTCTTTGACCATTAGATGGAGTGGTTCAACAGAGGACTGACTTATACATGTTTAAAGTGTTTGCGTTCTATTCAAGTTCCCAGGAAATACATGCACTATATTGCACCAAACTTTAATTATTCTGTATTGGGCAATACTAATACAGCTAAATCAAGCAGAGTGGTTCTACAAATGACTTCACTTTTAATGGTCATTAACTTTGTCAATTTAACATTAAGTTTTTGCGTTTAAAGCTTGCTTCTCAGGAACTAATTACACTATTGTTTGGGGTGCTTGTTTCAGCCACAGGTTTTTCTGCAGTAGCTTCAGCAATTTAATAATGCGTACATAAATTATATATCATTAGAATTGGCATTTTTAGTGGTAAATAAAAATACCTTAGTTTCGAAAATCGGTTTGAAAATAAATATTTTACAGCTCAAATGATTTGTTGATGGGGCTATTCCCATATAAATTCCTTTTTGGTGGGACAGCCGGAAACTAATTCTAATAACTTCAGTTAGCCTTCATATCTTGCAATAAAACTTTCAGAGTATCTTAATTTATGAATATCCAACAATTTCAAACCATTTTTAGATACAAAAATTAATACGAAAAAATAAAAATTCTCAAATTTTTCATGCAGCAGAATTTTGAAAATGCCCCATCAAAAACACCTTTCGTGCATGTAATTTTTATTTCTCAACCAATTTTGTAAAGTAAGGTATTTTTATTTACCACTAAAAATGTCCGTTTCACTGATATACTAGATGAATTTTGTTGAAAATTCCAAAAACACTTTGGCTGAAACAAGCGCCCCAAACAATAGGCCTTGAATTTACCAACCATTCTCGAGAATATTCTTAGACTTAAGCCCAATTATGCAAATTTCAGTCACAAATATTTCTATAAATTTGAAGTATAAATGTTCATAAATTCTGCTATGTATAAATACGATAAATACAAATAAATAGCAACTTCATTCGATTGTACATCTTTAAACATATTGAAGGTCATGGGAATATTTATGAATGACATTTGAATTGAATTGAATTGGGGTTTTAAGGCGCACCAACAGATGAAAGGTTATATGGCACCTAACAGGAATGAACATGCCAGGCTCATCCTCCATGTACATCAAGATAAAATATGGAAAAGGAGCCTAGAACCTTCTCACCCTGAACTGCAGAGTTGCTGCAAATTCTATTGTAAACACTCTATTAACGCTGGAGCCACGTTATTGTTATTCTGCCACTGCTCTAGTGATATGAGCGAGATGGCACCTGAAACAATGCAGGGGTCATGATGAAGACTTTTAATGAGCATGAACAAAAAATGATAAAATGAACATGAATTTGGGGGTGGCGTTCTACCCCTCTGCCTTCCCCTCCAACGGGATCTGCAGTGGCTCTATTCTTTGCCTCGGAACCACAAGGGGCGAATGACATTTGTGTACTTGAGCTCAAGTCTAAGAATAGTTTAAAGAATGTTGGTGAATTCCATGCCAGATCCACAAACTTGAATCGTACTTGTATATTGGATACTACAGGTCAAAATAATTAGAGCTGTTTCACAAATGACCATTACTTTTACAGGTCATTAACTTCATCAAATAAACATAAAGTTTGTGTGTTGAACCTACATGTGTTTCTCAGGTACTAAATACACTAGAGCGCCCAAACTCGGAATTTGGAAACAAATTGTATGTTGGGGAGTAATCTCATTTTAACATAGGGGTTCCACAAATGACATTGACCTTCATTTTCATGAGCAAAAAAATTCCTAGTTCCAGCTCTGTATGACGAAACAGGAATCTGTCCTGATTTCTTATTTTCAGCAATGACAAAACATCTTAGATTATTTTGTTACAGAATTATGATATTACTGTATTGTCCAAATAAACATTTAAAAATATCAATTTGTAGTGATGTTTTTCTCTCTGGCATAGCTGAAAATGATATCTGTGCTAATAATTTATTTTATCCTGGAAACTCACGTTTTTCAGATTAGAGCAGAACATGCCAAAGTGATGGACGTAGTTGAATTCGATGGCCCACCTCGTACAGAACAGAAACTCTGGCCCAAACATTGTGTTGGCGATACATGGGGCTCTGAACTTCATCCTGATCTCAAGGTAGGGCTACAGTCAATCCTGTAGTATTGTTTGGGACTGTCATTGCACGGCGGCGTTACATGTTTCAGTCAACGGTTTTTCAACATAATTTGTTTGGCCACGATAAATTATGTATTATTGGAATTTCAATTTGAGTGGTAAACAAATAATAGTCTAACTTGCTCGCTCATGCGACCATGTGCAGTCAGCAACCAATTGTCTTATGCGCCCATTTTTGAGTTCCCTCGATCGTTTTCCTTCTGTATTGTAAGTGCCTTAAGCAACTTTTGCCTTATGCACCCAATGTCTGTTTCCACACCAAATATCAATGGTGTCGATAATTAAGCACCCGCAAATGAGATCAGTGAACTATCAATCCCAAATTGTGTCCACAATTGATAATCACACCTTTATTTGCTGTTATCAGTTGAATTCAGAAAAGTGCAAACAAATATTTTGACACAAGACAGTCATAGCAATCGCAACATTCTCGGTCATTTCTGATTAAACTTTATTTTAGGATATTAGCTGCTAGTGATCTGTGTGTTTAAATGTGACCATCGGGTTTACATCCCTATCCACAGACTAGGCTAAGGGTAGTGTCTTGCCTAAGGACACGCTGCAGTGGCCCAGTGAGGCTCGAACCCTTGATCTCCGGTTTCAGAGCGGACATGCTATCTACTGGGCAACTGAAGCCCTAGCATGGTAAAGAACCAGACAAATCTCTATGACAGTAAGAGTAGCATTCCAGTAACCCAGACAGCTCTAGTTTCTTCCTGAGAATGCCTCTAAATAATTATGTAATGATATGTAAAAAACACAATTAAATGAATAAATTCTAAACCATTAACAATATCTTACTTTTGTTTTTTGCAGGTAGTAGAGGGTGCGTCATTTGTAAACAAAGGCTGTCATCCGGAGGTTGACAGTTACTCGGCATTCTGGGACAACAACAAACTCTCACAAACGGAACTAGTCAGAATTCTTGCAAAACATCGTATAACCGATGTATATGTGTGTGGCCTTGCTTACGATGTCTGCGTTGGTGTGTATTCTGCACTTCTAAATGTCCAATAGTACACGTATCTATACATAATGCAACCAAACTAAAGCTCTCTTTCTATTCTAATTCCCTTAAAATACAAAATTAGTGCATTGCAATGAAATTTTACTCATATGTTTATGCCCCCACCATTTGAAGAATGCTACGGTGGAAGTGCATATAGTTATACCCATGTAAGTCCATCTGTCCATCCGTGTGTCAAAAATGTTATCTGGGCATTAACTTTGGTAATTGTTATCCAATCTTCTCCGAACTAAGTCAAATTGTATATGGGCACAATGTCTCTGTCAAGTTCGATAATCGGCACCTTCGCCTCAATTCCAGAATTCACGAAATTAATGCTGTCCAGACTCTAACTTAGGTAATTGTGTCACTAAGTATGTCACCTATGTTCATGAAACTTCACACACATATTTATCTTACCACACATAATACTGTTACCCATGCCCAATAACTCTGACTTTCATTTCAGCAGAGTTTACGCTCCTTTTCATAAAACTTTATCCTGCAACCTAACCAAGCTTATAACTGGCCATAACTTGAAAAGTATTTGACCCATGTTCATGAAACTTCACACACGTCTTCATCTTAACCCAAGGAATGTCGTTACACATGTCCAATAACTCCGATTTTCATTTTGGCAGAGTTATGCCGTTTTCCATAAAACTTTAACCTGCAACCTAACCTAGCACGTAACAAATATTGACCTATGGTCATGAAACATTATACAGTTCATCCTTGTCAGATATCGAATGAAGATAAAGCCCCTTTTCATAAACTTCAACACTTAAAAAAACAACTCCTCCATTATTCATGAAGGATTGCACCCTGTCTTCAAACTTTAAAGTTAGATTGTACTTGCTAAAATAAGCACACGGCAGGCAACATGTGTTTCGTGGAACACAGAATACGGCAGGTGACACACGTGTTCCGTGGAATACTCTTCTAGTTGTTACCCAGTCTCCTCCAAACTTGATAAGCTTGCTTAAGGGTACAATGTCTCGGCCAAGTTGGATAAGCAGCACCATTGCTCGCGTAATTCCAGAGTTTTGCCCCTTGGAATAGTGAAAATTTAGTCCAGACTCAAACTTGGGTAATTGTTATGCAATTTCTCCGAACATGGTCCATTTGCTTATGGGCTAAATGTTTTGGCCAAGTTTGATAACCATCCCATTGCCTCAGTAATTCCAGAGTTATGCCCCTGGAATAGTAAAAATTCATGAGATTAATGTTGTTCAAAACACATTTTCTTGATTAATATGTGAAGCAGTAATCTGTTGATTAATCTGTCCTATTGATACATTTCTAGTTGATGTTTGAATAGTATGTCAGGACTTTAAACAAACAAAAAAGTATTTTTGAAAGAATAATTCACCAAACATCTATCTTTACATAGAATCATGAATCTATGATACTTTTGTATGTCATATAAAAAATTGTGGTTTGATTACCTTAAGTATATGAAAATCAAATCTGAAACATGTAACAAAAAATAGATAAAAATAAATGATTTAGGTTTTAGGTAATTGGAGGTGAACATGTGGCTATAAGGGATGTTGGAAACTACACTTTTAGATTATCATGGAAAATAAAGTTTGATCAAAGAAATGTCTTGTACAAATCAGAGATTTTTTTTTTTAGATTTTTGTAACTGCCCGGCTCGAATATATTATGAAAGCTGAAGCAGTCTTCATTTAAGTTCTGAAACAGCCCCCGTGTAGTTGAAGGGGTAGAATACAACCACTGCAAATCCCTCTAGAGGCAGAGGGGTAGGACCCTCTTCATGTTCATTTTGTCGTTTTATCATGCCCATTCAAGGTCTTCTTCATGACGCCGATATGCAAATGTGGAAACGTGACTCCATCGTAAATGGAGTGTCTACAATAGAATTTGCAGTGCTGCAGGTTAGAAGGTTCTATGCCCATTCTCCATATTTTTATCTAAATGTAAATGGAAGATGAGCCTGGCATGTTTATCCCTGTTTGGCGCCATATAATCTTTCTGCTGGTGAGCCGATAAAAACCCCAATTCAAATTTAGCAAAAGTCAGTTTGGTACTTTATTAAAAACACTATCATCCATGATCCATAGACAACATACAAATTATCATTAATATTTCACTGATTGTATTTGTAACCTAACATTTGATACATTTCTTTCAGGATTTACCTCATTTCACTCATTAGAACATGGATTTAGGACCATACTTATCGACGATGCATGCCGGGGAGTAGACGAGGACGGCATTGAGCAAACAAAAGTCAAACTAACGGAGTCTGGCGGTATCATCGTACACTCTTCAGAGGTAATCATTGTCAAGGTCACTGTAACTAAAACAGAATAACGACAGTGGCAAACCAAGGGGTTAAGATCAAGGTTACGGTAACTTAAACAGAATTTGAATAACGACATTGGCAAACCAGGGGGTTATCACAGGTCAAGGTCACTGTAACTAAAACAGAATTTGAATAACGACATTGGCAAACCAGGTGGTTATCACAGATCAAGGTTACGGTAACTTAAACAGAATCTGAATATTGATATCAGCAAACCAGTGGGTATCACAGGTCAAGGTCACTGTAACTTAAACATAATCTGAATAAGATATTGGCAAACCAAGTGATATCACAGGTCAAGGTTACTGTAACTAAAACATAATCTGAATAGTGACATTGGCAAACCAGGGGTTATCACAGGTTAAGGTCGCTGTAACTAAAACAGAATCTGAATAATGACATTGGCAAACCAGGGGGTATCACAGGTCAAGGTCAGTGTAACTAAAATAAAATCTGAGTGACACTAGCAGGTCAAGGCCACTGTTATTTAAAATTGGAAATGCTTTGAGCAGGCACAAAACAAGATGGCTGAATCTGGTGGTGTCATTGTACTTTATTGCACCTCACACAAAATCCTAGGAATTTCATTGGATTAGAGCGGTCACATGGTGACCCTCTATTATTCTATAGTGGGTCAGTAGATTTCATAGAGGGTCACTAAAACAATATGGACTACAATTTTGATTCATGTTTAAATCATTTGCAAATAGTTCTTTAAATCGTTAGTAACAAACATAATAAGTAAATTTAATAATGTTTTTGAACTGTACCGGTGGTGAAGTCAACGTCATGACATCAAATTGCGCGAACGTCTCAATGACGTTGACGCTCCATTATAATGGGTTAAATATCGACGTTTGCCTTAAAAAAGATGCTCGATGCAATAAATCAGTAATATTCTTAGAAGGTAAGGCAGTTTAAGGTAAATTTTAATTCATAAACTAGTAACCCAGACTAAATAATCATGGTACATTCACCACAAGCAGGAGGTTTTCAAACTCGTTCACATTTTCATGTGTGTTCTGTGAATTGTAAACTTACCAGAGACATGGCAGAAGTCACTGTCGCTTCTTTCACTTATCCTTGTACTTTATACAGATACAGGGTCTTCCACAGAAATTATTTAAAGGAAAGGGGAAATTGATAGGGGGTGGGAGAGAGGTACCCTTTGGGTTACCAATATTTGTACAGATCATGATTTATTTAGATGAAATTTGAAGTATACTGTTAATGAAAGGATTTTTAAAGCAGAACGTGGTCTTAAATCAACAAATCCGCTTTTGATATGTTTTTAAGTATTAAATATCATAATATAAATAAGATTTTTACTATGCCATTGATGTATGGTCGGTGAAAATATGTTTTTAAAGATAAAAATAGAAAAGGTGAACAGGCATTGCTAAAAACTTGAAAAAAATCTAAGGGGAAAACTCTTGCGCGAATTACCGGAAGTGACGTCATTGGGAACAAACCATTTTTTGTTTACATTGGGTCTGAACGCAAAACAGTATACCTTGCGTGAAAATGTGAGAATTAAGCGATCATGATACTGAGTCAGAGGAAATGCCCGTGATAAGACGGTTACACAATGTGTAACCTTACGATTTTGAGCCAGAATACGTGTCAGGACAAAAATACATCGGATTCATCAACTGATGATGAAGTCGAATGCTATGCAGGTGCAAATGGAGAGCTTGTAAAGACTATCGTGTCATGTCATTCATTACGTTCAGCGGTTCATTACACTATTCACTAATCTAACAAAATAGCGTAAACATTAAACAACGTAAACATTGTTTTCATCGAAATCTGACAGTAAGTCACCCGCAACACTGTAATATCTTGGTACATACACAATAACCGCAAAATGTAGTATATTCCGAATGAATGGACCTGGTCTAATACCTATACATTAATACGAGCGTCCGATTTTTTGGCGGATAAGTAGACATGGAACAAATATATTTATTAGATATTATCCATAATTGATAAAAAATGAATAATAAATGAAACAGCATATAATTTCGGCGCCATAATTTCTATAGTATTATATATTTGCCATAAGTCGCCATCAACACCAAACACTCTGGGAGCGGTGTTTGCAATATGACACGCTCTCTAGTCTCCACTGCCCCAAAATATCAATACAGACTAATCAAATATTGCGGTGCACCATTGAAGTACAGCCTAATTAGGGGACATACGTCGGTATATCACAAAAGCACGCAACATTTAGGGAAACCTAGTTTTATGATATATTTCCTGTTTATTGCAATTACTTGAGCGGTGTAATACCGCCGAGGGCAGACACGTATTGAACAAGACGGATATATCACATGATATGCGAGCTCTAATTTGTCGCGCACAAAGAGAGAAAAATACTATGATTTAAATAATATAGCCAAATGTATTATGAGCCTGATATAGACAGTTAGTAAGTATACTTACTCATGTATACTTACTCCTGATATACAGATCGAAAACAGACCAAACGTATCAAATTACCATGATATAAAGTATATTATTCTATTATACTTGTTTTACTTATTGCACGAGCTAAGGCGTTATTGTTGTTGCTTTGCCATAAAACATTACTGAATTAATATAAAAGCTAGTAATATTATTAATTTTCTGCCTTGTAATAGATATTGTATTTTTTTTCAATTCCATAGACCTATATATGTTGATAATATATATTTATAACACTATTGGCAGAAGAGGGTGTATAATTTAAAATTATTAAAATTAAAATTTGGAAATAAAGACACAGTGTTTATTTCACCGGATTCATTTAAATTTATATGCCGAACGTTCTTAGCAATCTTTTAAAAAAAGACGGCTACATATTATTAGCGCCGTCAACTCTTCATTGATTCACATAAAGACGCATGCTTCTAATTCAACAGCTAACCATTCACGCTGTATATAAAGATCTAAGACTATACACCTTTCTTTAATTTATCATACATATACCCGATGAGGTGCTAAGATAATTGAACATAAATTTCAATCTTATTTCATGTATGAATTTTCATCCTCAACGCCGGTCGATTAGGCGAATACAACTTGCTTGGAGACGGCGGGGTTATGCACTTCTCATTTTTTTAGTCAAATATCGTTGGTACCGCTGTTGATTTTAATCTGCATGCCTTTTGTTCTCCAAATTCAAAGATAATGAAACCAAAGGATGGACTTCCCACGAAGTCAACTCAAAATGTTTGCTACAAACTCGCGCGTCTTTCGTAGGTTCCCACTTCTCGACGAGTCGGGCGATTGTCTTCAGTAACGGTCTACCCACACTTCAAATCTTAATATATCATTATCTCGATTAGGGAAATGAAAGAAACTTAGGTTATTATCTTGTCCTTCTTTATGCAAACTTTTTCACCCAGCAACAGCACACGGCATTTTTAACAAGTACCATAAACCGTAATCCTACATAGACAATACTATACAACTCAATGCGACACCGCTAATCGTTTGGTACCAATGACGTCACAGGATCACGTGACACTTACCAGGGCGAAACTCGAAGCATGTGCGCTATGAGATAAAATTGGCTACTGTGAGAAAGCGGGACAACCAATAAGTGTAAGATTTGAACAGATTGTATATTATATATATATATTTCCAAATATATACTCAAAAGACACGCCCTATTTCACCTTTAAGAAGTATAGCCTACAAGGAGCTATTTATAGACATTGGAGATTTATTGGTGTTTTTAGCTCGACTGATCAGAGATCAGCAGAACTTATGCCGTGGTGGGGCGTCCGTCGTCCGTCTGTCTGTCCGTAAACTTTTATTTGTAGTGACTACTCCTCTGAAACTACTGGATGGATATTCATGAAACTTTACAGAAATATTGCCCATGAAGTCTAGTTGATTCTAGCAAAAATTCATGTTGATATGAAATCCAGGATGGCCACCAAAGCTAAAAATAGATTTTTAAAAAAACAAGTTTGTAGCGACTACTTCTTGAAAACTGTAAGTGATATTGATATGGGACTTTTTCTGAAATGATAAGCATGACAAGATGTTGATCCTTGTCGAAAATTATTTTGATTCGACATTAAACATGGCTGCCAGTGGCCATCTTTGTTTACCTAGAGTTATATAGTAAAAACCTCAACTTGTAGCGACTACGCCTCTGAAACTACTTGACAGAGTTTTATGAAACTTTACAGGAATGCTGATCTAGCTATCAAAACCTATCAGTAGAGCTTCAAGGTCATTGACCTCTTGTTAATGGACAGGACAGAGAGATCAAAGGATAGTGGGTTAATTAAGGAGTAGGGGGAAATTAGATTTTAGAATTAAGGGATAGAGGGAATATACTCTTAAATTGGCCTGTGGAAGACTCTGAGATAAGTGACATTAAATTATTCTTATTTTAAAGTTTGAATTAACATGAAGCAGGTAGCTTCTACCATTAGGAGTTGATCTTCATTCTAATAAGCAGTTGAAAAATACTAAAATATACCCAGAGATGATACTGACTGCCAACTAGGGTGTTTAATAAATGACCTGCTAAACCAAAAAAAAATATCTTGAAAATATCCTGGCTTATGGAGGATGGTTTAGGCCTAGTCACAAACTAACCTGACCTTTCCTTGACCCCTGTATATGCAACACATAAACTGGGTGATAACGGTGTAGTTTCAAGGTCACATGTAAACATTAAATTTTTAAATCCAATTAGTAGATTACTTTAATGATAAAATCAATATAATTTTAGCAATCAGCGTATAAATGCATATGAAATTCGTACCCTTTTTCCAATTAATTTTGGTCATAACTTTCAAAATCACATACCAATAAAAAAAGTAATAGATTGCTGTTTTTGTTTTATACTTTACAAGTCTCAAACAAAAAGTTTATTGATAAGGTGGTTTTAAGGAATATTAT
Source organism: Cyrtodaria siliqua (assembly GCA_037043455.1). Classification (NCBI taxonomy): domain Eukaryota; kingdom Metazoa; phylum Mollusca; class Bivalvia; order Adapedonta; family Hiatellidae; genus Cyrtodaria; species Cyrtodaria siliqua. The sequence continues at coordinate 37,482 of JAWPHD010014152.1, forward strand.
ATTACTTACAGGTGAAGGCAATAGTTACAGGAGAGGATCGACCTTCAAGTCTAGGACTACAAACTGCCAAAAATGTTGCCTTGGCTCGAGAACTAGTCAACCGTGGCATTGTGAAATAATAGCGGATTAGTCGACAGTTGGGCTGCTATCATGTAGACTAGCAAATATCTGTGATAATATGTTTTATTACTTTACTGTAGGTGAATGATAAGGATTTCACGGTGTTAATTCATAGTCACAAATATGTAACGGTAAACGTAACTCTGAAGTAAAAAATGTTAACTAACTCTAAAAGGTATTAACTAGCTGCTCTGTTGAGATCAGTGATATCAACATCAGCTGAGAAAATGCATGCAATCTTGATTTAAAAAAATGTAATTAAATATTTGATTCTACTGTTGTTTTCGTAAAAATGAAATAACTCCAAAATTGGCTTGTTAATGTTTTTATGTGCAGCCGTTCTGGATGAACTTTAAAAATAGTGGAAAAAATTGGGGTCTGAACTTCATGATATTGATAAATATGTATATTTTTTAATATATTAAAACTGTATTCTGATGCACTTAACAAAAATCCTGCAGTCCGATTTTCAAAAATCCAGTCGTGTAACGTTTCAAAAAAGTGATGTCATTTAGTTTTATTTCAATGTGTTTATGAGTAACACTGTCAAAAATAATGAAATGTGTTGGAAACGGGGTTCACCAGTATTGTAATTCTGATTTTGCCACAGTATATCAGTCGTTTAATGGTCGCAATATATGGGACAGCCCCTTTTTACGTTCTCATCCAACCAACGGAAAGTGCCTTGTCTAAGGACACAACAAGAAAACGGTTGTTAAACTGAAAGTACCGATAGTTTACAGTCAGGCGCAATGTATGTTATTTTTTATAAAAAAAATAGTACCCCTATCACTACTGTAGAAAAATAAAACATATTTCACAGATATTAAGAAACATACATTATCAAAATCTCATTATTGTATAGTGCAGCACACGTTTTCAATATTGTGTTGTGAATCTGAGTGATTTTGTTGTAGTTGTCAAAAATACGCAATAGTGTGAAAGGAAAATTGTGGTGTGAATGTTAACATGCTGCGTTAACTTTCTGCTGTAAAGTGATTAATATTGGGGTAGGGGGTGGGTGGGGCGAGGTCTGAGGGCGGCTATGTCAAGATTATGTTAAAGGGACACACAGTAATCTAGATTTTTGTAAAATTTGCGGCATCCTGTTTGTTTTTCTACATAAATTGCATTTGTTCATTGATTAATATTAAATATAAGAATAGCATAAAGCAAATTGTTTTTGCATATGAGCCGCAACACACGAAAACGTCCCTTCGGACATTTAGACGACAACGTCATAAAGTAACAATTTATGACGTCGGCCGGTAATAAATGAATTACTAATCAAATTTCTCGTCACTTCTGTGTTTTACCTAATTATTATATCATAGGGAATATGTTTTCTTAATATAAATAGTTGATGCTATAGAAAATTGTAATTGTTTATGTTTTTTGTTGTTATTTAATCAACGATGTTGTCCAAGACGCCCCGACGTCAGCTTCAAAATTAATGGTGAGTACAATCATTAATTTTCAAATTGAGATAAAAATCATTTTTAATTAAGATATCAACATAAAATAAAGAGATTTTAAAGAGAAAATCACCGTGTTTCATTAACATAAAAAAACATAAAATGTGAAAAAATGTGTCTGAAGGGTCGTTTTCGCGTGTTTCGGCTCATATATTACTGACTGTTGATTATATTTCACCAATAATATATTTAGACCTATAGTAGAATAACAAAGAAAAGTTGAAAACTGAGATTTGTTTTTAAATATATGTAAGCAGGCTTAAAGTCAGAATGATACTGCAATAATAAATTGAGACGCTAATTTCAATGCTTGAAACAAACTTCAGAATTGCTTTGTGTCCCTTTAACTTTGTGATTGAAACATAAATAATCAAATTGTGTTAGCACAGCAAGTAGACAACACCACCATTTGGTATATCCATCCGGTGCATGTTTGTGTACATAAAAACGATATTGTCAATCATATTTTTTAGGTCATCTTTAATTATATAGATCTCTTGTATGGTTGTATTTCAAAATTACATGGCTGTATAGCACAGAATGTTTCTATTTCACGTACGGGCAGAATACCGATATTGTCAGTAATATTTTTGAAATCCAGCATGATCCAATGAATATATCTGATAAAGGCCCGTAACTCTCTGATTCATCTTTAGTTATAGAATTTATATAAAAAATATATATCTCTTGTATCGATGCATTTAAATTTACATGGTTGTATAGCACAGGTTGTTCATATTTGAATTTTGGGCAGAATAATAAGTTTCTTGACATCATTTGCATCGATGGCCACCATACCATTGCTTGGAAATACCTTGATCATTCACCAAGTTATTGTTGGAGTAACAACTTGACTATTAGCTGATGTGATATTCATCAGGGTAATGGAAGGGACTTCCTTGACTTGCCTTATATTGTGGGAGATATATATGGATTTGCAAAGTCTGATACCGCATTTCCCCTAATAGTAGTGCCAGGGCGCTGTACAAAATGCCAGCGGGGCAATCTTATACAACTGAAGAAAAAAACCCATATTTTTAGGTTTATACAAAAGATTAAAAAAAAATATTGCATTTTGAATTTTTTAGAGGACTTTTTGGAAACAAAAGATTGAAAATTATTGAATATTGAAGATTTTTTATATATTTTTTTTAAAGTTTTCAAAAGGTGGGGGTGTGCTACTTTTAAGGGAAGGCACACTCTTATAAGGTGAAATACAATAGTTGCTAGAATGCCAGGGTATAATGTTTGTGCTCACAGCAAGGGTAATGTTGCTTCAAATGATATTTGTACTGAGAATGGTTTCACATGAGCAATAGCTCTCCCCACCCCAAACAAAATTTCATGAAAATAAATATACATTTCAATGTATATATTTAAGAAAAAGTGTCGGTAACTTTTCAACTGAACGTCTTATTAAGAGTAAATATGTATTTTTTTAATTTAAAGTGATATATTTTAAAGTCAAATGTCTCGGTCCATTTTTAATAGGTAAAACTGTGATAGTTTAATATAAGCCTTACATTTATATTTGTTTTTTTAACAGTTATAGAATATTTCTCAGATAAAAGGTGAATGCATGTATATATTCATATAGATATTGATATATTGTATGTTTTAAATAGATAATTATATATAACTGTAATTAATTGATTTTGTATGCACTTTATAATGTATAACAGTTCTGTGATAATGTATGTTACCTAGTAATTGATTATTCCATATGTTGACAATGTACAGCAAGTAATAGAGTGTTTGTAGAGAGATACACTCTTTCTAAAGTTAAAAGCTCTTAAAATCATAGCAGATCTTGATGCAAGTTAAATGAAAGGTCTTCTGTTTTTAAAAGCACAGACGTTGAGTTTTTAAAAGAAGGACTGGAGGCTATCTGGAACAATAATGGGTGTCAATCCAAATACTAGTTAAACCAACATAGTGTGTTTTAGTTGCATATTCGATGTACGTATGCACTAAACTCACCCACTAAAATAGTCGATTAGAGTATTGTTAATGAAATAGTTTGGTGGGAAAACTATCCATGTCAGTTAGTTTTGATGCATAAATCATTAATATTAATTCATACGACGCTTTAAGACTGTAGCAAATTCTTGTTTTGTGATCTGACTGTACTTTATTTAATATTCTAACATGACCTCCGCAGTCTTTCATAAACACAAAGAAGAGAGACAGCTGTATGTTATTCTACGATAAAATACAGCTGTTGCATTAATTCCCCGCGTATATTTCATCCGTTGGAAGCGCCACGTTACATGACGTCACTTGGTAAATATACGTCACGAAGACAAACTCAGCAGTAATTTTAATGAAATGTTAATTACAACAAACTTGCCATGCTCCCCAACCGTGCACACCCCCGATATAAACCCATCATATGCATCAGTACATATAACATTAATAATCATCTTGAACAAGCTGCGAACGTTTGACGTCATACAGCACAAGCTATATGACGTAAGCAAATTAATTGTTTGTCACGTGACTACTAGTGTATTGAAACGCAGAACTTCGCATACGGGGCGCCCAATGGAACAGCCTGTAAACATAGCAGCCTGATTACCTTGACCTCTGAGATAATATATAGTGCCCCAACAATAGCGTAAATAATGGGTTTATTGTTGTTAGAATCGAAATAATAAATACGTACCTGTATTTTATCGGTGAATAAAATACAGTCAGTCGTTCGGATGCGAGTAATTAAATCACTCATGCTAATGCACTCGTGATTTAATTCTGCTAACTATATGAACCCCAAATGAATTAATATTTATGATTTATCAACAAAAATGCACCAAGTTGTGTGTTTTCCAGTCCACACATTTTCATAAATAATAATTCAACCAAACTTAATATGCAGCTTATTTAAAGCATGTACACATTTAATATGATACTGAAGCACATAATTAGGGTTTTCCCTTGTATATGTATTGGCAACAATTAATCAGATCGCCTCCAGTCCCTTTAAGTAAAAAATGCTAAGGTAGGTAATTCATGCTTAAAATGACCAGGATAATCTGTATGAGTTATCCTGTAACAGCTTACTCATTCTTGTCATAAACGACTATAGGTAATACCACATTGTGAGAAAAGCATGCAGTCAGTGCATGAGAAAAGCATGCATTCAGCGTATGATTCTATTGTATAGAATGGACTGGGGTCCTCATAAGGATGTATGATAAATGTTAAATGTTTGTCTGTTACCTTAAACACGATGTTTATAGCGTGCTACATTTGATTCTAGTCCTTATATTATGATGTTACTGTTGCCACAACTGTGTCGTATTCATAATCGTTCATATTGTCTGTGTGTTCACATCTTGTGTAGACATTACGTGGTCTCGTTGTAATTCCATTAAGCGATGGGAAAGCTTCTTTTAGGAGGATTTTATAACAGATATTTCGACAATAAAACACGTTTAAAAATGAAATACTGAAAAACTGCAATAACCTGCTTAAAATTAACTATAGTTTTATTTTTACAATATGCAAATTCGCAAACTGTTTAAGCCGAAATTCTGTTTTTATTTCATACCCCAGCCAACCCCGATTTCGCTTCTTGGAGAAGGGGTTGGATGGGGTATGGAAGTTAATACTCGGACCATGTCATGTTCATCATTACTACTAGTCTAAAGATACCACTGGTGCATCAGAGAAAATTGGTTTTCCAAACAAGGTAATATCTGGTGTATAATGGTTCTTGTTTTAAAGGTACTATAAGTGATCATGGAGGGGTAGGTCATTAAAATGAATGTATTTGAAATTGGTAAGACATAATTATATAGAGGATATTTGTTGTTTTGGAGTGAATAACAGATTTTTTTATTTCATCGAGAAGTGTGAAAACTTATATTTTCACGAATGCGAAACAGGCTGATCTGGGTTTACACTGGGCACAAAGGCTATTATAGTCGTGTTTAGCGGGTTAATGGTTAAATTACTCGAATATTACACCAATGATTATGATGATGATGGATTTTATAAGTAAATCGTTACCAACTTCAGGATGTCCAGCCATATTTTCAACCAACAGTTGTCATTACCTGCCCAAATCAACACAGTTGACACACACGAAAAAAGCTCCCTACAATTAAAACACCTTTGCGTGAATAAATAATTGATTATTTACTCATATAAATGGTCACTGAATTGGAAAATCGCTACCAAACAAGACCATAAAACACACTCAAGTCTTACCATTTTTTTCACAGTTTTCAAAATTACTGATAGATCACATCTTCTCCATGATTTTGTATGACAAAGTAAATCAAATATAACACAAAGTGACAAAAAAAGACAGTTTCAATTTGTGATACAATAGTAGGTAAGCATCAATAACGATTGATATATTTGCAATATTGTTACTACCGGTAGTATAATTATTTATTGGAAAAATAACATGAAGTTACGAGATTTCGTCTCAATTCATAATCCTATGTATTACTAAAGTCCTGGGCCCTGTTTTATGAAACAACCTACGATAATTTTGATCGTAAGTCAAAATTAAATACCTTCAGCCGTTTTCCTTGAAAGTATTTGAAGCAAGCAATGAAGGGTGGAAATATTGCATAAACAACATATGTATTAGACAGTTTACAGAAATTTGTTTTATCTGTTTAAACTAACATATAGCAATACATTTAATAATTTGATTTACGATCAAAATTATCGTAAGATGTTTCGTAAAACCGGCCCCTGGTGCAGTTAAAAAGATTGCCTTCTAACACTACTAAGTGCACAAATTCGAAATTACTTGATTCCTTAACATTAACACCTTTTAGATTGAAATAAGAGTTCCCCAGGCCATAGGGTTAGGAAGTTAATGTGGTTAGGGAGTTCCCCAGGCCACATAAGGTTAGGGAGTTCCCCAGGCCACATAAGGTTAGGGAAATCCCCAGACCATATACAGTTCGGGAGATCCCCACACCATATACGGTTAGGGAAATCCCCAAGCCATATACGGTTCGGGAGATCCCCAGGCTACTCTAATTTCAAACAGGTGCTTGACACTACTCCTTAAAGAGATGCACGGTATAATCTTGATATTTATAACTCCAGCATTCCGTTCATTCTGCTGCATAACTTGCCTGTTAGCATTTCATTATTGATCATTATATGACTAGTTTAAGGCAAACAAAATGGCTACCGTAATTGTTGATTGCATTTCACTATTAAAGTTCTCCGGTCATGTTTATGTTTATTTAAATCGAAATCAACACACAACAATAGATTTATAGAGAATAATTAACAGCATAAATTTGATACTGAATTTATGTCACGAGGGAAAAAAGTGGTAATTTGGTTAAAAAAACGAGTTCGAAGAACAAGTTTTTTTAACCAAATTACCACTTTTTTCCTCCATTGATATAAATTCAGTATCAAATTTATGCTGTTAATTATACTGCTTATTATATAACTTTACGTAAATGTTTGTCTAAAGAAGAAATTAAAAAATATTTTAACTTTAAACCAGTGTGTTTTTTAACAAATATGTTAAGAAAGTAGTTCCGGCAAAGTTATATCATCACTAATGATGATATAAAAAAGTTAAATCATCACTAGTGACGATATAACTTTTTTTGTGCGATTCTAAAATTACGTCATTCATAGTTCAATGTAAATTTATGACAGTTATGTAATATTTACAATTCACACACTGCAATATCTGTGAAAAGCGAGAATAAGATTTTATTTGATGACTAGAAAACTTTGAACAGGTAAATTAATCCACAGTTAAATGTATTTACCAATTATCTGGCAATAGTTGTGCAGCTATACAATTCAGATTTACCTCATTTCCCCGTGCAGTCACGTAGTGGTAAAAGTTGTATCTACATCATGCAAAAAATACTCACTTTTACGTACAACTTAGTAGGGGTTTTAAATTTATGTTTGTGTCCGGGACTTTCAAGAAATGTTCATATGATGTTTAAGAGTTAAATTTGTTAATTGATAATACTACAAAAAAGGTGGATATTCACCTTTAATAAACCTAAGGTAGACTAACAACGAACTCAGATTGTAGTACCTTTTATTAGTTATATGCAAGCAGGTTTAAAGTCAGAATAATGCTTGATAAATACTTCAAACAGTTTTGTTTTTTCCTTTAATCCTACCACTATTTTATTTCTTATCACTACTTTTGTCCAAATTCATGACACAATCGGGTGAAAATATTAGATTTTTTGACAAAAGCTTGTTTTTGATATGTTATAAAAACAGACATTCAGTTTCTGGTTACCAGCTGATATGTGCATCTGAATTTCTGATTTAACCCTTAGCGCGCTATGAATGTATAATGGACTGTCCTTTCTTTAAATTTAGAGCAATCCATTTATGTTACAAAGGGGTGTTTTAGAGAAATGACAGATGAGCAGTCAGACATTGTAAACCCTGATCAGCCTGCGAGTTACTCTACGATCAAATACCACTAAATAACTCCTAGAACGAAAGACGCCTGCAAAGTATAAACATGTATACTCCTTTTTTGTCATAGGCAATATAAGTATTTGTTAAAGGGACACATGGCAATCTTGAATTTTATTCAAACATCAAAATGTGCTCCTCAGTTTACTTATCCTGCGTCATTTTGACTTTAAAACTGCTTGCATATAATTAAATAAAAAATTGAGATTTCAACTTTCTTCACTATTTTACCAATTTTTTAAATATATTACTGGTGCAATATTATAAAAAGTTAGTAATATGCAAAAATAATTTGCTTTGAACTATTCTAACAATTAATATTAATGATTGAACAAATGCAAGTTTAGAGGAAAACTAACGGGACGCCGTGAGTTTTTAAAAAATCAAGATTGCCGTGTGTCCCTTTAAAGTTTTTCTCATTTTGACATTAAGTACTCTTCCAACAATGGGGTAAATGCAGTTACTTACTTGCAGGTGTTAGCTATTATGGTTTTTGCCCTGACAGCTAAAATGTATTGTTATTAAATCTTTGTAATTGTTCCAGATATTATATACTTTGCAAAGTTTGCTTAGCACCAACATTTCAATTCAACATTTTTTACTAACAGCATATAACTCAACAATTAATTTTGTTTTACGATTAATTTATGTGAAATTCATTATTTTATATTTTATTGTCAAACATTGATTAGAAAACAATTATCTTCTATATACCTTACAAAATACAGTTTCGTGGTTATTTTGGGTAAAATTGTGAAGTTGAAAAGGAGTGCTTTGGTGCATGGCATGGCAGACACTTAGGGATCACTTTGTCCGTTATCTGTCTTCCGTCGTCCATCACACTTTAACCTGCAACCTAACCTTGGCCATAACGTGAAAAATATTTGACCTATGTTCATAAAACTTCACACATCTTTCATTTTGGCAGAGTTAGGCAACTTTTCATAAAACTTTAACCTGCAACCTAATCGAGCTCATAACTGGAATTCTTATGAATGCTTTAAACTACCCAAGTAATTATTATTAACCCTTAACCCGCTAAGCATGACTAGAATAACCTTTGCATTTATTGTAAACCCAGATCAGGGTTTACAATGTCTGGCTGCTGATCAGCCATTTCCCCCAAAACACCCCTTTGTCAGATAAATGGAATGGTCTTAATTCAAAGAAAGAACAGTCCATTATAACTATGTATATATGTAATATGTAGCGGGTTAAGGGTTAAGATTTGCATATAATAATTATGTGAGTATTGTGGAATAACTAATCGGAAAAATAAAGATTACCTGTGTCTTTTTAAACTATGATTAAGGTATTGAAACATTCCTTAAAACAACCTTTGAGTTTGTACAGGGTAAATAGAACATTTTCATCGAACATTGTCACTACAAACAAAATCTCCTTCCTTCAGATTCTAAAAATGCTCTTGTCTGTCTTATTTTTCTGCAAGAGTTTTTAATTCCTATTGTTTTTCGACACATTGCAGGTTATTTTGGTCTGCCCCAGAGATATTGGAATGATACATAGGACTCTGGGAACCAGGGCCCCATTTTATTAAACATCTTACGAAATTTTAAAACTTCATATTTACATCGCTGTTGCATGCGCTACGATGAATCTTATTTGACATGCTGCATTTAATTTTTCGAAGGTAATACCTCATGATATGCCCTTTAACGGTTTTCACTGGATGATGGGCAGAGCTTAACTTAATAGAATATTGCGCATGAGGGGTGTGTCTAAAATGTTGCCGATCGTAACGGCTGTTACATTTTACTCCATAAAAATCCCCTATAATAAACTATTTTTTTCAAAATAATTAGTATATCTGGCTTATATAGAGAAGAAATCAACGCCATTTAAAAGGTAAATATAAAATGTAAATATAAGGAATGAAATGCGCTCTTTTGGTTTTCATTGGGGTATGAAAAACATTTGGATGGTTTAAAGTACGCGTGGAATCTCCTTAAATGTTTTTACTCCTAAGCATTCAATGTAGAAAATTAATAGTGCATTATGTGCAGAAATATCAAATGTATATGAAAATGAAATCGCGTTCATTTGTGAATTGTAAATCAAAGTAAAGAATTTAAGAAATTAACTTACGATCAAAATTGTCTTCATAAAAGTTGTTTCATAAAACCGGGCCCTGCCTTACTATCCAATAGATTCTTATGGTGCTTTAACGTGCTTGGAGGATATACTCTGATACATAGGTACGAGTAGCTTTATAATGTCCCTATCCGACACTAGGGGAAGTGCTTTGCCATAGGGCACACCAAAGTAATCTAGTGGCACTGGTGAGGCTCGAACCAAGTGGTTTATGTCTAGAAAAAAGAGTTTTGGTCAGATTTTTTTTTTGTCTATATAGGCCTTCTGGAAGAGAATGTTTTTAGCTGATTGTTTGAAAGTACTCCATTTTGTTGGAGTATTCTAGTTTTACAATTTGGCGCATAAGTAATGTTATGCCAGTATACAGTGTTTCTGGTCATTGTGTTTTATTGAGCCTCTAGGTATTGATTTTTAGAATGGATTCACATATTGATTTTTATTTGAAATTTGTATATTTAAAAAAATATGAGAATCTCTAGCCTATTTCCATCTCTTATATAATATTCATATTTCTTCAAATATTGTTAAATTGTTATATTAAAAATTTATATTGTAGTTCACTTGGTGAAATAAAATAGTGTAGAAATGTATACAAGTGACATTGTTTTATTTAGATGAACCCCTAACCCCTGGTTTTGTTTGTAAGCTTGAATCCCTGCAAATACATGTATAAATCTCTAGATATCATGAAACTTCATGACATGTTTGCCACAAAAGGATTACTTGATTTACTAAGGTCACATGACTGTCAGTCTGGGTTGTATTTTTACAAATAATATCTGCGAGCAATAATATTAAGTAGCCTTGCCAGTCAGCCTTGGTATTGCCGGCCGGCGAATATGTGTAGGAATGCTGAAAAGGAGATCCCTTGGCAACAACAAACACAAATGAGAGTAAAGTAGCAGACCCAGTTTTATTGAGTCTGTTCATTCCGTATTATCCAATCTCTATATTATAGACACAATATAAACAGCTTTAACAAGCCAAAAACTGGAACATCGAATTAATTTGTTTAACGCATATTCAGACGGGCATTTTAAGGGCCTGTGAAAATTCCTATAATTTTAATTGGCACATACATTATTATATGTCCAGAAGACCTGGACAGAGTTTGATAAACGGTTTTGTAGCGTAATTGTGCAGTTATTTGGCGGGTAAGATTCTTTAATAGTGCCGTTCACACTTAGTCAATGAAACGTAAAGCAGAGATTCTAATAATTGTATTTTACTGCTTAACAAAACTTGAGCTCGCATGCAATGGTGCTTATTGAAGTGTATTGTGAGTTCCTTCCCTTATTCCAATGAATCGCGTTACACAAACACCACATGTAAAAAAAATAATAATGGAATAAGCGAATATGGTCCTCTACCCAGTTGTTCAACCGCAGGGTCAACTTTGGCCCCGCACCCAGGGTCACCATTTTTAGCTCGAATGATCTCTAGCAGAGCTTATGCCGTGGTGCGGCGTCCGGCGTCCGTCTGTCCGTCTGTCTGTCTGTCCGTAAACTTTTATTTGTAGCGACTACTCCTCTGAAACTACTGGATGGATATTCATGAAACTTTACAGAAATGTTGCCCATGAAGTCTAGTTGATCCTAGCAAAAACTCATATTGATGTGAAATCCAAGATGGCCGCCAAAGCTAAAAATAGATTTTTAAAATGCAAGTTTGTAGCGACTACTTCTTGAAAACTAAGTGATATTGATATGGGACTTTTTTCTAAAATGATCAGCATGACATGACGTTGGTCCTTGTCGAAAATTGTTTTGATTCGACGTTAAACATGGCTGCCAGCGGCCATCTTTGTTTACATAGAGTTATATAATGAAAACTTGTAGCGACTACTCCTCTAAAACTACTTGACGGATTTTCATGAAACTTCACAGGAATATTGCTCTTGATGCCTATTGATCCTATATAGGTCGACCGGAAATTCAAGATGGCCGCCACGGCTAAAAATATCTTTTCAAAAAACAAGTTTGTAGCGACTACTTCTTGAAAACTATAAGTGATATTGATATGCGTCTTTTCCTAAAATGATCAGTATGACATGATGTTGATCCTTGTCGAAAATTATTTTGATTCAACGTTAAACATGGCTGCCAGTGGCCATCTTTGTTTACATAGAGTTATATAATGAAAACTTGTAGCGACTACTCCTCTCAAACTACTTGACGGATTTTCATGAAACTTCACACGAATGTTGCTCTTGATGTCTAATTGATCCTAGCAAAACTTCAGGTCGGCCGGAAATTCAAGATGGCCGCCTCGGCTAAAAATAGATTTTCAAAAAAACAAGTTTATGGAGACTACTTCTTGAAAACTGTAAGTGATATTGATATGGGACTTTCTCTAAAATGATCAGTATGACATGATGTTAATCCTTGTCAAAAAATATTTTGATTTGACATTAAACATGGCTGCCAGCGGCCATCTTTGTTTACATAGAGTTATATAATGAAAACTTGTAGCGACTACTCCTATGAAACTACTTGAAGGATTTTCATTAAACTTCACAGGAATGTTGACCTAGCTATCAAAAATCTATCAGTAGAGCTTCAAGGTCATTGACCTCTTGTTTCATATTTCTTCTTTAAACAAGAGTCCCAAGAGGGCCTGGTGACGCTCTACTGGCTAAAATGGCTCAAATCTAAGGTTGTCTTAAAATTCCCATCAGTACTTCTTTTCAACTAGAAGCCCTATTATAAAGGTCCAGGTCTTTAGCTCTACTGGCCAAAGGCCAGACGAGCTTATACGATCACTTTTCGTCCGTCTGTCCGTCAGTCCGTCTGTCTGTTAGCAATTTTATAATATCGACATCTCCTCTGAAACCGCTTGAAGGATTTGGATGAAACTTCATCACAATGTTACTTGGGAGGGACCTTCTCAGATTTATGTTTTTCGCGGCCGCCAGTCATCCAAGATGGCCGCCATGGCTAAAACTAGGTCGAATTTAAGGAAATTCAAACGACATCTCCTCCGAAACCACTTATTCCATTCTACTGAAATATCATATACATGTTCCTTGGGTTGGCCTCTATCAAGTTTGTGTTTTTCGTTATGGTCGAATAATCCAAATGGCCGCCACGGCGACTCAAAGTTTACATAGAGTTATACAGGAAAAGGTTAAAAATGACATCTTCTCTGAAACCGCTTCAAGGAGTTTGATGAAACTTAATCACAATGATATTTGGGATAGTCATCCAAGATGGCCGCCATGGCTAAAACTAGGTCAAATTTAAGGAAATTTCAAACGACATCTCCGAAACCACTTATTCCATTCTTGTGAAATATCATATGCATGTACCTTGGATTAGCCTCTATCAAGTTTGTGTTTTTCGTTATCGTCAAATAATCAAAATGGCCGCCACGGCGACCCAAAGTTTAAATAGAGTTATATAGGAAAAGGTTAAAAATTACATCTCTGAAACCGCCTGAAAGATTTGGATGAAACTTAAGCACAATGCTATTTGGATTAGTCCCCCTCAGATTTCCGTTTTTGGGGCCTCCAGTCATCCATGATGGCCACCATGGCTAAAATTAGGTCAAATTTAAGGACATTTATCAAACGACATATTACCACTTATTCCATTCTAGTTAAATATCATATGCATGTTCCTGTTTTTGGCCTCTATCAAGTTTGTGTTTTTCGTTGTTGTCAAATATTCAAAATGGCCACCACGATAACCCAAAGTTTACATAGATTTATATATAGGAAACATGTTTCTTGGGTTGGCCTCTATCATGTTTATGTTTTTGAATCACATCATACCAGTAGAACGCCCTCTTGGACCTCTTGTTTATTTGACCAACACCAATGTCAATCCCAAAACATATTAAATTAATGTCATTAACAGTGATGCATGAAAGTGGTTTCGCTCAATAACTTTTATTAGGAATGAGGTATTGCGATAGGGCCAGCAGAGCTTATGGGATGGTGTGTTGTCCGTCGTCTGTCCGTTAACTTTTACCTCATTAAGACGATAGGGCCTTCATTTTTCATCCGATCTTTACCAAACTTTAACAGATTGTTAATAACAATGAAAGCTCGAAAAAGTTCAAAAACCAGCCAGATCGGACCAGTAACAGCGGAGTTATGGCCCTTGGTTTAGTTAAAAATGTTATATTTTGCCTCGTTAATACAATAGGGCCATCATTTTTCATCCGATCTTTACCAAACTTGACCAGATGATTACTATCAATGAAAACTCTAACAAGTTTGAAAACCAGCCAGATTGGACCATTTACACTGGAGTTATGGCCCTTGATTTCTGAAATATGCTATATTTTGGCCTCATTAAGAAGAAAGAGCCTTCATTTGGCCAGATTTCAGTGAAACTTTTCAGGGATGATCAGTACATATCGTCACCGTGTTCCGGTTGAATGATTTTGGCGGAGTTATGTCCCTTTAAAGGTTTTAATACACAAACTTTGTCCCGACTAGTTCTCCTGAACCCCTGGCCGGATTTAAACAAAACTTTTTAGGGATGATCAGTTCCAGGTGTAGTATGCCGTGTTCTGGTTGAATGATTTTTGGCAGAGTTATGGCCCTTTAAAGGTTTTAATACACAAACTTTGTCCCGACAAGTTGTCCTGAACCCCTCTCCGGATTTAAACAAAACTTTTTAGGGATGATCAGTTCCAGGTCTAGTATGCCGTGTTCCGGTTGAATGATATTTGGCAGAGTTATGGCCCTATAAATGTTTTTAATACACAAACATTTTCCGGGCTAGTTCTCCTGAACCCCTGGCTGGATTTTAACAAAACTTGACAAGGATGATCAGTATCAAGCCTAGTTGCGCATATCATCGCCATATCTGGGTTGAATGAATTATGACCCCTTAAAGGTTTTAATACACTAACTTTGTACAGACTAGTTCTCCTGAACCTCCGGCTGGATTTCAACGAAACTTGTCAGGGACAATCAGTACCAAGCCTAGTTGTGAATGTCATCACCAAGTTCTGGTTGAACGATTTTTGGCGGAGTTATGGCTCTTTACAGGTTTTACTACGCAAACTTTGGACTAGTGCTGCTGAACCCCTGGACGAATGTTAACGAAATTTGGCAAATATGATAAGTTATGGCCCCTTATACATAAACTTTATCTTTAGCCAGTACAGCATCCACAGGCCCTCTTGGGCCTCTTGTTTGATTTATCCTAGCTTTTATTGATATAAAGACATTGGCGAAGTTTCGTAAATATCCGATTAATAATGAAATCCCTATCGCATAAACATGACACAAGTTAATGGACTGACGACGGACGACGGACGGCGGACGGCGGACGGACGACGGATAACTTGCCATCGCACAAGCTCTGGCTAAAAATCGATATTGTCTGAAACCAATCACTACCAGAGTCATTTCTGATATATATGTGAGTGCAAGGAACGATAACTCTGCGTGGAGATTGGTCTGAAACCACAAGAGTTAGAGGTCTAATATTTTGCTCGTAACATAAGCGTATATGATCCTCTACCAAGTTTCTTCAAATGATGACACAGGGGTCAAATTTGACGCCAGGGGTCACATGTTTTACACAGACTATATAGCGATAACCTTTTAAAAAATCTTCATTTCTGAAACAGGGGCAGTTGACCCTTGCTTAGGGTTCAGTGGGGTGAAATTAAGCATAGAGGTATACGGTAATACTGGTCATATGATCATTTATTTAATTGAATTAAGTCAAGTGATACGGAAATCCTGGTTAAACTATTCTAAATCGAGTTTTGGTAGAAAATATACTAAATTGTATTTGTTTTGACACAAAAATGCTTGTGTCTCACACACAGTGTGTAGGACTTACAGATATGCATGTGCTTGTTCTCTTCCAAGTGTGTTCAAATGGTGACCATGGGGTCAAATCTGGACCTGTCCCAGAGGGGTTACAGTATTACATAGGAACAGTTTTTATTGATTTGTGTTTTATGATTTTGCCATGAATTTAGGACAAAAAAATAAAGCTACCGGTATCTCTATAAAACTGAAACACATTGTAAGACAACCCCCTTTTTAAAATCAAAAACAGTCTTTTTTTAAATAATAAAATTGTCCATGTAAGAGCATAAGATGATTTTTTTGTTGTTTAGCTCTACTGGCAGTAGAGCTGCAGTAGAGCTAACTCTACTGGTAGTAGAACTTTAGCTCTACTGGCAGTAGAGCTTATGCCATGGTCTTTTGTCCATCGTCCGTTAACTTTTTGATGTCAACACTTGAGTTTCTTCATTTTGCATCTGATCTTTACAAAACTCTAGCGCCTACATTTCTCATCCGATCTTAACCAAACTTTACCAGATTATTTATATCAATGATAGCCAGATCGGACCAGTAACACTGGAGTTGAATTAACGAAAAATGCTATAGTTTGTCTTGTTAACATTCTAACTCCTCAATTTTTCATCCGATCTTTATCAAACTTTACTAGTTTATTAATATCAATGAAAGCTTGGACGAGTTTGTAAACCAGCCAGATCGGACCAGTAACACAGGAGTTATTGCCCTTGAATTATCGAAAATTCCTATAACTTGTCTTGTCAACACTCTAGCGCCTCTGTTTTTCATCCGATCTTTACCAAACTTTACCAGATTATTAATATCAATGAATGCTCAGACGAGTTCTAAAACCAGACAAATCGGAGCAGTAACTCTGGATTTATTGCCCTTGAATTAATAAATATTGCTATACATGTATTTTGTGGTGCCTCCATTTTTCATCCGATGTTTACCAATCTTCGCCAGAGTTTTAATATCATTGAAAGCTCGGATGAGTTTGAAAACCAGCCAGATCAGACCAGGAACACCAGAGATATCGCCCTTGAATTAACAAAAATTGTCAACACTCTAGCGCCTTCATTTTGCATCCTACCTTTACCAGACTTTGCCACATTGTTGATATTGCTAATAGCTCGGTCAAGTTTGAAACCAAGCCAGATTGAACCAGTAACAACGAAGTTATCTCACTTGAATTATTGAAAAATGTGTTAACACTCTAGCACCTTCATTTTTCATCCGATCTTTACCAAACTTTACCAGATTGTTATGATAAGGCCTTCATTTTGCTGTGTTTCAACAAAACGTCGCAGGGATTATCAGTACCAAGCCTAGTTGTGCATATTGTCACCTTGTTACGATTGAATAATTTTTGGTGGAATTATGGCCCACACATAATTTGTATGGACTAGTTCTACTGAACCCTTGGCCGGATTTCAAAGAATGATCAGTACCATCACCGTGTTCCAGTTGAAAGATGTTTGACGGAGTTATGGCCCTTTACAGGTTTTAATACACAAATATTGTCCAGACTAATTCTGCTGAACTCCTGGCCGAATTTCAACGAAACGTTGCAGGCATGATCAGTACCAAGCCAAGTTGTGTATGTCATCACCGTGTTCCGGTTGAAAGATTTTTGGCGGAGTTATGGCTCTTTACAGGTTTTACTACGCAAACTTTGGACTAGTGCTGCTGAACCCCTGGACGAATGTTAACGAAATTTGGCAAATATGATAAATATCATGCCGAGTTGTGGATATCATCATTGTGTTCAGGTTGAATGATTTTTGGTGGAGTTATGGCCCTTTAAGAGTTTAAATACACTAACTTTGTACAGGCTAGTTCTTGCCATGTTCCGGTTTAATGACTTTTGACAGAGTTATGGCCACTTATACACAAACTTTATCCAGACTAGTTTTCCCGAACCTCTGGTTGGATCTCGATGAAATTTGGCAAGGATGATTAGTATCAAGCCTAGCTGTGCCTATCATCACCGTGTTCCAGTTGAAAGAAGTTTCGCTTACAAAAACTTTTCCGGAATTGTTCTCCTAAACCCTGGCCGGATTTCAAAGAAACGTTGCAGGGATGATCAGTACCAAGTCCAGTTTCGCATATCATCACCGTGTTCCAGTTGAAATGTTTTTGGGGGAGTTATGGCCCTGTACGGATTTAAACTATTGGTTTAATGAGTTAATACCCAAACGAAACTAGGTTGTGTATATCATTGTCTTGTTCCGGTTGACTGATTTTTGGTGGAGTTATGGCCCTTTAAAAGTTTTTATACAAAAGCTGTTTCCCGACTACTTCTTCTGATCCGCTGCTTGGATTTCCATGAAACTTGTTACTATGTACCAAGCCTAGTTGCACAAAGTCATGACTTCGTCGTGCTCCTGTTTAGATTTTTGGCGGATTTATGGCCCTTGCTCCTGTAGGGTAGACATCTGTTTTTACTAAAAACCACCCCTAGTTCTAATTTTAATATGGTTATTTAGGGACTCGAGGCACAACAATTATAAAATGGGTTTTGAGCGCCTACAGAAAGGAGCCCCTCTACAGACGGTCAAAACCTATTTATACAATTGTTGTGCCTCGAGTCCCACCAAATTAGAACTAGGTCCGCTTGTTTAAATTGTTAGCGTGGGTCAAGGGTTATGTTTCTGTTGTGGGTGTTGTTGTTTTGTGTGTGCTTTTTCGCAATGTTTTAAAAGAAGTCCTGATTGGAATTTGATGAATATAACCCTTGATATTAGAGCCATTTTAACAAGTAGAGCATCCACAGGCCCTCTTTGGCCACTTGTTTAAAAACATTTAGAAAAGTGTAATTTGTTCCTAGCTTGGAAAAACAAAGAAATAGCGTTTCTACCACAGGCATCAGGCACTGAGCTAGGATACTAAAAGATGGACTTAGAGTGATTAAAATATGAATTAATTGATTTCTAGAACAACAAAAAAAGTTTATATATATTTTACTATCCTATCTCTGTGTGCGGGATGCCTGTGGTTGGCATGTTCATGCCTGTTAGGCGCCATATAACATTTCATGTGCTGGTGCGCCTTAAAACCCAATATTTCACTATCTTTTTCCATCTTTCTCTGTTAAAGGTAATCTATTTCAAATTGCATCAATTCATTTTTAAGCAAAGTTGTATACTTTTCATGTCTGCATTTAAAAAAAATAAAAAAATTAAGGTTCTACCGAGATTTGAACTCGGATCGCAGGATTCAGAGTCCTGAGTGCTAACCATTACACCATAGAACCGGACTTGACAAATGCTGTCGTAATATCAGTAATATTGAAGTTAGTAGCCAATAAAAGTACAGGCAGGTGTGGCTTATATTTATTTAACCAATTATAGGCTTTCGCTATTGGAAAACCCCCTCAGGAAATCCACGCACGTGACGTCTACGGTAAAGGTTTACTATCTATTTATAGATTTTGACTGCAGTCGCATGACTCAGGACAAGAAATCGGCGGTCTCAAACGAAAGTTCGGCGGATTTTATTCAACTTTCACACACTGACAGTCAGTGCATTTAGTGCACAGTGTTATATTATTATGTTTTGATCAACAAAGAGTGTTTTTAATTGCAAAATTTGGATCCTACGTGCGGTAAGTCTTACAATTATAAATCATGTGACATTCCATAGATAATCGCGTTTTGTCAACAAAGGGGTGTGTACCCAAACTAGGTGTGGTAACTCAATAATTTTAAATACACTATGGTTGGATGTTTTACCAACGAGCCGTGTTAATTTATGATTAAATGTATTTATGAAACGTATTCGTCAGTCAGAACATCAAAATGTCTGGTTGCATTTCTTCAGCTGGCATTTCTTAATTGCACACAGATCGATTTCGGTGATTTGACAGCTGATCTAGCTTGGGGCTCACTAGGGTAGTGTGTTATTTCTGATCGTCATGTGTGAAATATGCAGTCTTGGCCTTTCCCTGCTTAGTACATGTTACAGTAACTATAAATCTGATCTCTTTGTTTTGTTAATTAAACAAAAAATTGATCAACAACAACATTTTTTCAATGAAAGTATCAGGGAAGGAGGCATGGTGTCTGTTTGGGGCATGGGGAGGGTGGGGTGGGTAAGGGTGAGTCCTTGAACAGTACCGACAAGCCATCAAAAATTAAAGAGTCAAAGACCTCCATGCAAACTTCAGAAAAACTGTAATAATAGATGGCAATACTATTGTACTGGAATTTGGACGACTTGGAGAGTAATACATTGTCGCTTAGCATACTTGCCTGTCAATCTTGATTTTTTTAAAATCCCGTTAGTTTTTCTACAGAACTGACATTTGGTGAATCATTAATTAGTATTAATTATAAAAATCGTATAAAGCAAATTACTTTTTACATATTATTAACTGTTGATTATATTGCACCAATAATTATATTTAAACATATGGTAGAATTTGAAGGTTTAAAGTGAAAATGATACTGGATTAGTAAATCGAGACGCTCATTTTAATGCTTAATAAAAACTTCAAGATTGCCATGTATCCCTTTAATATCAAGGGTTGATCAAAATCCGAACAGTCGGACTCACACAGCCCAAGTCATCATGATAAAACAATCTCAACACAATCCGAGAGAAATCAAAAGCTCCCACAGCGGTACATATCTGTGGTCGCTCATACAAATTCTATGTGCTCTTCACCAGAACTGTACAATATGAGGCATCGTTCTTCCCAGAAGGCATTTAACTAACCGGGCGGTCCCGTGTATCGGTCTATCCTCCGAGCACGTTAAAGAACCATAGGATTCTATTCGATAATAAGAGTAGGGCACGGTTCCCGGATTCCTATGTATCCTTCCCCTCTCTCTGGGGCGGCTCTAAATAACCTATACTGTGTTGATGAGCCGTTAAACAACATTCAATTCAATTATCTCATAGAAAATCAAAATTGCCATGTGTCCCTTTAAAGGTTCACATGTAGATTTGCATGCATGGCTTACTTTCACTGACCCTTATCAGTCAGACTCCACTTATTTGAACTTGTCAAAAACAAGAGGTGAGCTAACTAGACCTTGAGATAATTCACCCCTTAAGGCAGTAATACTCCATCCATTTAATTTGGTAGCATAGGCGTAGGAGCTAGTGGGGCAGGAGTGGTTGGGGGTGGGTATGCTTTGCCCCCCACCCCCCTACCCCACAACCCCCACCCCCTCCACCACAACCCCCCACAATAATTTAAAGAAAAAAATGGTTAGCGGTCAAAAAGTACTTTTTTACCTATATAATGTTGTATGTCTTGGTGTAATGGCGTTGATAACATTGTTGTTTTTTTTGGAAGTTTTTGGCCCCCCAATAATTGAAACATACTTGTTTTGATTGTCAAATATCTTTTTCAAAAATGTTGGCCCCACCCCCACCCCAATAATTGAAACATTCCTACGCTCATGGGTAGTAAACATTACCTATTAAAGTGTCTCTTGCATTGTATATCGGGACAATTTCCATATATATCGGGACAATAATTATCCATGTATAGGGGACAATATCCATGTATATTGCATGTTTGTAATGTAGATAAGTCTGGGTATATGAGATCCAAAATGTGAAATGAGTTAAGTTTGAGAGAGCAATAAATTGTTAAAACTGGGGGTAATAAATGTGTAAGTTTAGAAGATAATGGGTGTTTGTTCTTATTTATACCCTTACACGCTCTCAGATTGTGTTGAGATTGAGTCATGTATGTTTTTTGGCATACAGTCAGTGACATTTTAATGTTTTATAGATTTACTGGTTTATAATTAGAGGGGATATCTGTGAATGGCATAGTGTATGTACCGTAATATGTATAGAATTATTTTTCGAGTATATGTGATTTATACTGCTTCTCGAGGGCATAGGCCTGAGAGTGCAGTATAAATTGCATATACGAGAAAAATATGCTATAAATCTGCCTTGCATGCGAGAGGTCACGAATTCAAACCGCTGAGTGCCTAGTCTTTCCTTGTAATTTACACTTATGAATATAATATGTTTCTTCGCTAGAAATGGTGATGAAATATGTTACATATCGTATGCATATTGGTATATTTAAAATTGTTTTACACTGAAATGAAATGTACATCTGGTGCTAATTAAGGGTTATAATTTAATCAGTGCCACATTACCAATTTATAAAGGAATTAAACCAAATAAGTAAATTACTTAAATTATCTTTTCTTTCAAGTACTGTTTCAATACTCTAAAAATAAACACATTTATTAGTTTTGATGCTAAAACTATTTTGATGCTAAAACTATACATTAGTATTGAGAGCAGTCTAAAAGAAAATCCAATGTTAAAGTTCTCTGGCCATGTTTTGTTTCATGAACATGTTTGTGTTTATTTAAATCGAAATCAATACACAACAATATATATTTACAATTCACACATTGCTATATATGTGAAAAGCGAGAATAAGATTTTATTTGATGACATAGAAAACTTTGAACAGGTAAATGCATTTATCAATTATCTGGCAATAGTTGTGCAGCTTTGCAATTCAGATTTACCTCATTTCCCCGTGCAGTCACGTAGTGGTAAAAGTAGTATCTATGTCATGCAAATACACACAACTTAGTAGCGGATTTAAATATATGTTTCTCTCTGGGACTATCAAGAAATGTTCATATGATGTTTAAGAGTTAAATTTGTTAATTAATAATTCTACAAAAAGCGCCATTCACCTTTAATATCTGATCAAGGACTTTATTATAGGCAATTCAGGTAATTTGAATTAATTATATAAATTTATAAGTAACATTATGTACTGCTCAATAGTATTCTGTTTACTCTGAGGCTTAAATGCAGATGTAAATAATACAAGGTTAAGTACATATGAAGTATTTATGTTTTTGCTGTAATATTATAGTGTATTTAGATAGTTGAGTGAAGCCAAGTGTGAGTTTCCCAGCAGATATACAGACAAGATATCGCTTTTTAAGCATAGTTGTATACATGTCTGTTTTATGAGGTCTATCTGTTTATCATTGACTCAAGGCCATTGATGTATAGGTTATTGTTTAAATTTCAAATTTAAAGGAAATTAATGCAAGCTATGCAAATCAGATTGTAGCATTAAGTTCAATAAAATTAAACAAATAAACGATAACCAGACTTACAGGTTGACAGTCATAGTCATTTATCAGTGTAAAATAAGTTATTTCTCACAAACAGCAGGGGGATGGGTATTTCATGCCACTTATTTTTCAGTGTTTTTATTTAACGGATGGAGTTCATTGGCTTAGAAAATTATGACATTGTGTCTAATGTTGGCAGAAAATTGTCCTAACAACTAACATGTTACTGTCTGTCTGTCTGTTAGGTAGTCTTATAAATGTTGAGTGATCTAAATTTTGCCTTACTGAATTCTCCATCATTTTTACAAACTGATGTCATCACATCATTCTTACAGACTAGAATCATCACATCATTCTTACAGACTGGTATCATAACATCGTTCTTACAGACTGGTATCATCACATCATTCATACAGACTGGTGTCATCACATCATTCATACAGACTGGTGTCATCACATCATTCTTACAGACTGGTATCATAACATCGTTCTTACAGACTGGTATCATCACATCATTCATACAGACTGGTGTCATCACATCATTCATACAGACTGGTGTCATCACATCATTCTTACAGACTGGTATCATCACATCATTCTTACAGACTGGTGTCATCACATCATTCTTATAGACTAGAATCATCACATCATTCTTACAGACTGGTATCACAACATCGTTCTTACAGACTGGTGTCATCACATCATTCTTACAGACTGGTATCATCACATCATTCTTACAGACTAGGATCATCACATCATTCATACAGACTGGTGTCATCACATCATTCTTACAGACTGGTATCATCACATCATTCTTACAGACTGGTGTCATCACATCATTCTTACAGACTGGTATCATCACATCATTCTTACAGACTGGTGTCATCACATCAATTGCTATTGAAATTACCTACAAAAGCATGTAAGAATCATGCATGTATCTGACTTAATTTCTAAATCGCATCAGTCTCAAAACGTTTTGAATGCCCCTCGTATCCCACTTCATTGAAGAAGAAGGGGAATTGGAATCACATCTTACTGTTACATCATAGTATAGGTGTATTGGAATCGCCCCTTTCTGATCTTTACAGAGCAGCTATTTGCAATTGTCATACTTGTGTGAAGTACCTCTGGACTAAAGGGTTAACAACTTGGGACAAAATTGATCCTACAACCGCCAAGGGACCAATTATACTGTCACCTACCATTACCACTAAGGACATGTGTTTCATTTTCTGATTATGTATGCAGCCACATGGTTTAACTTGAGTGAATATTTCACTATTCTAGATGTTCATTGACCAATCAAATAAACCTTTATCCCTGGAGGTATGTGTGGTTCACATAAGTTCAGCCTTGCTTCAGTTACTGTATAAATAAATATGTCTACAGGCATTTACCATCTACGGTCATGAACACAAACAGATCATTTCAAAAAGCACAACACATTTAACCCATGTAATACTACTGACTGCATGATCATGCAATGCTTTGTTGAATTATTTCTTATGAAAAACATCCAAACATTGAAATTTTTTAAAAATATTTTAATATAAATAAAAATAGACGAAAATAAGGCCTTTTTTTTTTAATAACTTGGTTTACGGATTTTTTCTGAAAAAATTACGTCAGGAGGTCGAAATACAAATATATTTTTTTATTCCAAAACGGGAAAATTAGTCTCGGCGGATCCGTAAACCAAGTTATTAAAACAAAAAGGCCTAAGAAACATTCTTGAAGGTTCATACATTGTTTATAAAGCTTGACTTGCTGTACTACCTGAAGTTTCGTAGAGCTTTGTACTCGTCAGTAAGGTAATGACTCTCAGAACATAAAGAACATTTCAAAAGATCTTTCCTCATGACCCCTGCATTGTTTCAGGTGCCATCTCGCTCATATCACTAGAGCAGTGGCTCCAGCGTAAATGGAGTGTCTACAATAGAATTTGCAGCAACTCTGCAGTTCAGGGTGAGAAGGTTCTAGGCCCGTTCTCCATATTTGATCTCGATGTACATGGAGGATGAGCCTGGCATGTTCATTCGTGTTAGGCGCCATATAACCTTTTACGTGTTGGTGCGCCTTAAAACCCCAATCAATTCAATTACTTTCCTCTGTAAACTTCTTATTCAGTTGTAATTAAATTGTATGTGCATGTTCTGTTGGGTGTTCTCTATTTGGCTATGGCCACATGGCAATGAATGGAATTTTTAGTCTTCATCTCTAAATAAAGATAGCTGGCAAGAGATGGAAATAAACGACATTCCAAACATCTCGACTAACACCACTTATTTCATCACTTAATACTAGTAAGATGTCAGCCTGATGGACAGCCAGTTCAAAATGTATTAGATCTAACCTTGATTCATCTCTTAAGTAACAATAACTTTTATGTGGTATATTAGTACACTTATTTCACTTAAAGGGACTGTAGGCGATAACGAAGAATTATTGTAGTCAATCCATTAAATATGAATAAAACCATTTTAGATCATTGTAATGTGACAAAAACTAGCCATGTCGTCTGGGTTTACCGACCAAACAGTTCCATAAACAATAATTAATGAAGTTAACATCCGACATAATATAATGAATATGCACATTTTTACATCAAACTGAAGGAAATTATGATGATTTTCATTTGTATACTCATCAAAATAATTTAAGGACCCCAAAATAGAACAGTAATAATTTCATGTTCATTTAAAAAATTAATACATGTGTGTAACATAACAGTTGTAAAAGAATACAACTAAACTTAAAAATGCAAAAAAGACAGTACATTGTTCCAT
>JAWPHD010014153.1:0-63260 GCA_037043455.1 Cyrtodaria siliqua
AATGTCTTCAGCTGTGATTCTTTACTTATCCGACAGTTACTATGGGTTGTGGATGTGGTTCCCGGAATTATTTGCCCGCGTGGATAAATATGGCGGTTCCCCATGTGATAAACCCCCCATTAATGCAACAGCAGACGTCAACACAACTTGTAACCCTATTCCAGAAGACTGGGTGTTTTTTGAGGGGTTCATGACAGCTCTGTCTAACTTACCGGGAAATATAGTCACAATACTGATCATGGATCGCGTAGGACGAAAGCCATTGTTAGGTGAAGTATTGTTCTTCTTTATTTATATGTAAACTTCATTGTCGATTTTCTTCAGGGTAGACTAGAATATCTTCACGTTTACATGAACAACATAAAAATTGTCGCAGAGTCAACTTGCAATCTACAAAGTATGCACAGCTTGTCATTTTGTCCGTCTGTCATTATACCCCCACTTTCACAAAGGAATCACGTCCGTAACGTACGGTCGCGTCCCGCCAACACGTTTTTGTTCCGTCCCTTAACACATTTTTAATGCTTGCATATCTCGAAACACTTCTGAATGGATTGTTCCCAAACTTCATATACTCATAACAACGGATGAACTCTACATCACCCATCATTGATTGCCTCATTTATTACAGAATTATGGCCCTTTGATTCACTTAGAATTTTCCACTCTAATATTGTATAATGACCCGTTAACACATTTTTTCTCAAACATTTTCAAACTGATTGTTTCCAAACTTCATGTACACGTAACAACTGATTACCTTATGTCATTCTACATCACAAATTGTTGATGCCTAATTTATTACAGAAGCACGGCCCTTTATTGACTCAGTTCTTTTTTTTGTACCGCGATTGAATTTCGTCAAACAATCTTGCTTTTAATTAGTAAATATTCAATACTGTTAGTGTGTAATGTTTGTGAACGTAATTAGTGTGTGTTTTATAAGCTAAAGGTATGGACATTGTCCCTTTACGTCTCACACCACAATTAATTGTCCATAGGGTGCCATTGTAATGTTTTTGTTCGTGGCATAGAGATAAAAAAGATTTTGCAACATGTATTTATGCTTAAATTCTTCATTGATCCAATATCTGCAATTTAAAACACATTTAAGAAATATTTACCAGATTGAACTTTTTTTAATTTCATGTTTGCGTGACACCTATCAAAATTTAGAAAAAAATACAACCCCGAGGTGATTAGACCCATGATGTTTAAAATGAGGCAGAATTAGCTAGAAATCTTATATCAACATGCCTTTTTCTGTGATCTCTTCCTAAAATGCTGTAGATTTAGAACCTGGTAAAGATAAATCAATGTATCCTGTAAAATGTAGAAAAGCGAACTTGTTTTTTAGCTCTACTGGCCGAAGGCCAGCAGAGCTTATGGGATGCCGAGTTGTCCGTCGTCCGTCCGTTGTCCGTCGTCCGTCCGTCGTTAACTTTTGTCTTGTTAAGACGATAGGGCCTTCATTTTTCATCCGATCTTTACCAAACTTTAACAGGTTGTTAATATCAATGAAAGCTCGGATGAGTTCGAAATCCAGCCAGATCGGACAAGTAACAACAGAGTTATGGCCCTTGATTTAGTTAAAAATGCTATATTGCTATATTTTGCCTTGTTAAGACGATAGGGCCTTCATTTTTCATCCTATCTTTACCAAACTTTACCACATTGTTAATATCAATGAAAGCTCGGACAAGTTCGAAAACCAGCCAAATCGAACCAGTAAGAGTGGAGTTATGGTCCTTGATTTAGTTAAAAATGCTATATTGCTATTATTTGCCTTGTTAAGATGATAGGGCCTTCGTTTTTCATCCAATCTTTACCAAGCTTTACCACATTGTTAATTTCAATGAAAGCTTGGACAAGTTCGAAAACCAGCCATATCGGACTAGTAACAGCGGAGTTATGGCCCTTGATTTAGTTAAAAATGCTATATTTTGCCTCGTTAATATGATAGGGGCTTCATTGTTCATCCAATCTTTACCAAACTTTATCAGATTGTTAATGTCGTTGAAAGCTCCAACAAGTTTGAAAACCAGCCTTATCGGACCAGTAACAGCGGAGTTATGGCCCTTGATTAGTTAAAATTATATATTTTGCCTCAAGACGATAGGGGCTTCATTGTTCAGCCGATCTTTACCAAACAATATCAGATTGTTAATATCAATAAAAGCTCAGACAAGTTCGAAAACCAGCCATATTGGAATAGTAACAGCGGAGTTATGGCCCTTTATTTAGTTAAAAATGCTATATTTTGCCTCGTTAAGACAATAGGGGCTTCATTGTTCCGATCCTTACCAAACTTGATCAGATTGTTAATATCAATAAAAGCTTGGACAAGTTCGAAAACCATTCATATCGGACCAGTATCAGCAGAGTTATGGCCCTTGATTTAGTTCAAAATGCTATATTTTGTCTTGTTAAGACGGTAGGGCCTTCATTTTTCATCTGATCTTTACCAAGCTTTATCAGATTGTTAATGTCAATGAAAGCTTGGTCAGGTTCGAAAACTAGCCAGATCGGACCAGTAAAAGCGAAGTTATGGCCCTTGATTTTGTTAAAAAATGCTATAATTTGCCTCGTCATACGATAGGGCCTTCATTTTGCATCTGATCTTTGCCAAACTTTACCAGATTTTATGACTTTTTTTTTTATAGTATCATTTATTTATTTTTTTAATTTAATTTTTTTTAAATTTTTTTTTATTTTATTTATTGATTTATTTTTTTTCATAATTTTTTTTTCATTATTTTTTTTTTAATGTTTTTTTTAATGTTTTTTTATTTTTATTGTCTCTCCTGGCCAAGTTCGAAAACCAGCCAGATCGGACCAGTAATGGCGGAGTTATAGCTCTTGATTTAGTTAAAAATGCTATATTTTGCCTCTTTAAGATGCTAGTCACTCGCTTCATTGATGTTATAAGAGCCATATAAGCCAGTAGAGCGTCCACAGTCCCTCTTGGGCCTCTTGTTTTTTATCTACCTCCTTCATCTGTAGGGCACGAGTATTCAAGGGAGATAATAGTGGTGTGAGTCCTTTAAGTCACCCGTGCATCTTATAATCTTCCCTTGTTCTTGACCGTGTTCTTATTACAGTAAATAGAATCCGATTATGTTTTTTTAAAAAAAGAATTCATTGATACTGTCAATGCAGAGCAGGCGATTCATGTCCCATGGACATATTTTCTAGTTAACCAGGTTTTCTATGGAATATCTATTTCTTAGATTACTGCTTGTC
Source organism: Cyrtodaria siliqua (assembly GCA_037043455.1). Taxonomy (NCBI): domain Eukaryota; kingdom Metazoa; phylum Mollusca; class Bivalvia; order Adapedonta; family Hiatellidae; genus Cyrtodaria; species Cyrtodaria siliqua. Next base: position 3,244 of record JAWPHD010014153.1, read on the forward strand.
ATTGGGTGGAGGAGTCGTTTGGTGGCGGACAGAGGCAGAGGTCAACTTTTGATATCTGTTTAATGACTTCAGATTCATTTAAGGTATCAAGATGCAATTTCGTGAATAATTCCTGATATCAAAATGAAGCATAGGACTGCTTTTCAGGTCACCTGGGTCAAGGTCTATATCACAGTGTTTTTCCTGCCTGACTGCGTATATATTCTGTGTTACAGTCATCAGTATGATAGTGTCTGGTGTCCCAGTGTTCTTCCTGCCTGACTGTGTATATATTCTGTGTTAGTCATCAGAATGATAGTGTCTGGTGTCCCAGTGTTCTTCCTGCCTGACTATGTATATATCACAGTGTTCTTCCTGCCTGACTGTGTATAGATTCTGTGTTACAGCCATCAGTATGATAGTGTCTGGTGTCCCAAGTGTTCTTCCTGCCTGACTGTGTATATATTCTGTGTTACAGCCATCAGTATGATAGTGTCTGGTGTCCCAGTGTTCTTCCTGCCTGACTGTGTATATATTCTGTGTTACAGCCATCAATATCAGAGCAATAATTTTTTTTTTGAGTTACTCGTCCTTCGTAATATTTGAATGGTCAAATTGATAAACTGTTCAAGACTTTATCTGAATTTTTACTCATCCTGCATCAATGAGCACTCGTCATGGCGAGCGGATGAGTTTAATTTTCGTGTCCGGTGTCACAGTGTTCTTTCTGCCTGACTGTGTATATATTCTGTGTTACAGCAATCAGTATGATAGTGTCCGGTGTCCCATTGTTGTGGGGGGGAGGGGGGGAGGTTCTCCCTGCCTGACTGTGTATATATTCTGTGTTACAGCCATCAGTATGATAGTGTCCGGTGTCCCAGTGTTCTTCCTGCCTGACTGTGTATATATTCTGTGTTACAGCAATCAGTATGATAGTGTCCGGTGTCCCATTGTTGTGGGGGGGAGGGGGGGAGGTTCTCCCTGCCTGACTGTGTATATATTCTGTGTTACAGCCATCAGTATGATAGTGTCCGGTGTCCTAGTGTTCTTCCTGCCTGACCGTGTATATATTCTGTGTTACAGCCATCAGTATGATAGTGTCCGGTGTCACAGTGTTCTTCCTGCCTGACTGTGTATATATTCTGTGTTACAGCCATCAGTATGATAATGTCCCAGTGTTTTTCCTGCCTGTCTGTGTATATATTCCGTGTTACAGCCATCAGTATGATAGTGTCCGGTGTCACAGTGTTATTCCTGCCTGACTGTGTATATATTCCGTGTTACAGCCATCAGTATGATAGTGTCCGGTGTCACAGTGTTATTCCTGCCTGACTGTGTATATATTCTGTGTTACAGCCATCAGTATGATAGTGTCCGGTATCACAGTGTTTTTCCTGCCTGTCTGTGTATATATTCTGTGTTACAGCCATCAGTATGATAGTGTCCGGTATCACAGTGTTTTTCCTGCCTGTCTGTGTATATATTCTGTGTTACAGCCATCAGTATGATAGTGTCCGGTATCACAGTGTTATTCCTGCCTGACTGTGTATATATTCTGTGTTACAGCCATCAGTATGATAGTGTCCGGTATCACAGTGTTTTTCCTGCCTGTCTGTGTATATATTCTGTGTTACAGCCATCAGTATGATAGTGTCCGGTATCACAGTGTTTTTCCTGCCTGACTGTGTGTATATTCTGTGTTACAGCCATCAGTATGATAGTGTCCGGTGTCACAGTGTTCTTCCTGCCTGACTGTGTATATATTCCGTGTTACAGCCATCAGTATGATAGTGTCCGGTATCACAGTGTTTTTCCTGCCTGACTGTGTATATATTCTGTGTTACAGCCATCAGTATGATAGTGTCCGGTGTCACAGTGTTTTTCCTGCCTATCTGTGTATATACTGTGTTACAGCCATCAGTATGATAGTGTCAGGTGTCCCAGTGTTCTTCCTGCCTAACTGTGTATATATTCTGTGTTACAGCCTTCAGTATGATAGTGTCCACAGTGTTTTTCCTGCCTAACTGTGTATATATTCTGTGTTACAGCCATCAGCATGATAGTGTCCACAGTGTTTTTCCTGCCTAACTGTGTATATATTCTGTGTTACAGCCATCAGCATGATAGTGTCCGGTGTCACAGTGTTTTTCCTGCCTATTGTCCACAACAAGATCCAAAACCTTGTGATCTCATGTGTGTTTGGTGCTGTGTCCACAGTCGGCTGGAATGCAATAGACGTGCTCCAGGCAGAACTCTTCCCCACCGCTGTCAGGTACGTGCATCATATGTCTGAGGGATGGTTTTAGTTGGTTATATCATGTCCAGAAGCAAGAAGATAAATAGAGGGTACAAGTTGATAATGGATGCATATCTATAGTAAAGTGTGTTTATTAGAAAGAGAAGCAGTCTGAAGTCATAATGCATGCACTGCAATAGTAAAATATGTTTATGTGACCGAGAACCAGTCTAAAGTCATAATGCATGCACAGTAATAGTTAGTTTCGGCCAGCTAGACCGTATCATGCATATGTCTTACTTGCAGATATTGGTCTGGGCAGATTAGGCCAATTAAAGCGCCCACTTGCGATTAGCACATTTTTATTCGAGCATTTTTTTCACGCGCATAAAGTCGACGTTTGCTTGACGTCATGCTGTAAATAAATGTACAACGTAAATTGTTGATGCATCAGTTAAACTTTTTAACGTCATTTGCTGCTTCTCATAAGTTAAAAATAAGACATTATTTTTAAATTAACCTAAAAATAGTTTTTTTGAAAGTCGTTGAATCTCTAAAAGTCTCGCCAAAATCGCCCAAAACGTTAGGGCGATTTTAAACCAGGCCCTGGTTCTGGATCCGTGTAGCATAGCGTAACGAAGAAATCAGAAGCGGGCCGGGTGGCCGAGGCTAAGTAATAGTAAAAAGTGTTTATGTGACTGCGCATGCAAAGCAGTCTAAAGTCATTATGCATGCACAGTAATAGTAAGAAGAGTTATGTGACCGAGAACCAGTCTAAAGTCATTATGCATGTACAGTAATAGTAAGAAGTGTTATGTGACTGAGAACCAGTCTAAAGTCATTATGCGTTTACAGTAATAGTAAGAAGTGTTATGTGACCGAGAACCAGTCTAAAGTCATTATGCATGTACAGTAATAGTAAGAAGTGTTATGTGACCGAGAACCAGTCTAAAGTCATTATGCATGTACAGTAATAGTAAGAAGTGTTATGTGACCGAGAACCAGTCTAAAGTCATTATGCATGTACAGTAATAGTAAGAAGTGTTATGTGACTGAGAACCAGTCTAAAGTCATTATGCATGTACAGTAATAGTAAGAAGTGTTATGTGACTGAGAACCAGTATGATTCACTTAAACCCCCTGCTTTATCAGTCAACTGGAGAAGTAATAGAGAGGTGCAGTGCCATGATATGTTAAAAAAATCCGCTAAGAGTAAACTGGAATTATTTCCCCTCTCTGGCTCGTTATGACGTAATGTATGTTCTATTGGTGTAAAACCTCAGTACAAATTGATTACTTATTATTTAACTGTAAATTCGCATGCATTACCGTATTTACTCTATTAGTTTGGACGGGATCAAATAAACAATTTTGGAGTCCGAAATGTAACCTTCCGAAATTAACGCGTATTTGCTGATTTCCGTATTTTTTGAGAGGAACGGTAAATTAACATTCCATGGACGATATTGCAGTATGTATTTTATGATGTACAAGGCAATCTCTAGGGCATTTTTACTTTCGGTAATTACGATAATACATCCATTCATTATTACTTATTGGTAATGATATCCAGCTATTCTATAAACTGTCTGTAAATTGGGCAAACTGTGAAACCTCTGAAATCTGTAGACACACTTTAAACGCAGGTAGAGTGGGTTATTCTATTTCTATATATGAGCAGTGCACTGTAGATGTTAATGGAGTGAGTTAGTTCTTTGATGTTAATATCTGTGTAACTGTCAAATTCTAGTAAAATGTATGGACTGTGTATTAATATACTGGGGTATATGCGATTCGTTTAGTAACCGTGGGCAATGTAGTTAAGTTTATTATATTAAAACATTCTGTTCGATAATGAAAAAAACTTTATAAAACATTCTGTTTGATAATGAAACAATGTAATTGTTTTAAACATGTTCACTGGTAAATTATTTTATTACAAAATATAACATACAAAGCATGACAGAAAAGAAAAAAAGAAAAACAAAATGTTCGTGTTTTTTGTTCATTGAACCCTGCCGCAATTGTGATTCTTCAAAATGAAGCTGCACAATAATGCATACAAAGCATGGTTATATAGCATGAATTAAAAAGGTTTGACGTACACAAAACGCATAGCACTTTACCTGTGGGATCGTGTCCATAGTTTTTATACCCTCCGCAAAGTGGGGGTATACTGGAATCAGCTCGTCCGTCCGTAGACGCAATTCTTATCTGGGCTATTTCTCAATAACTCCTTCTTAGAATTTTTGCGAAACTTGCAAGGAAGTATCAATATCGAGTGGACATGCGCATACTGTCCTGACGTTCCGGTTCGATAATTTTCCATTGAGTTATGGCCCTTTGTATTTCCAAAATATACATATATATATATATATATATATATAATACAAAATTTTTGTCCGGGCTATTTCTCTAAAACTCCTTGTTAGAATTTATTGAAACTTGCTAGGAAGAATCAATATCAAGTGGAGATGTGCATACTGTCACGACGTTCCAGTTCAATAATTTTCCAATGAGATTTGGCCCTTTGTATTTTTAATGCATTTCATACTTGGTAGTCAAATAGAAAATTCTTGTCCCTGCTATTTCTCTAAAACCCCATGTTATAAATTCTTTGTAGGAGTTATGGCCATTTCATTTCCATATGTCTATATATCTTATAAGAACAAAGTCTTGTATGTTTACCCACCCCCCAACAAGTTGCCAGCGGGAGGGTATTTTTCCACCTCTGGCTACAGTTCTAGTTTTTACTGGTAATGACAGATAATGAAATGGCCCACTCGTTATGACAACCCTAAATTGAAAATGGTTTCACCTCGTTTAAACATTGATTCAACACATGTCTGACCGATTACACATAATTTATATGGATGTTTATGGAATGGTCAGTAATCGTGTTATTGTTTCAACATTGCTCGATAATATCAGTAAAAAATCACGATCATTAACTTTATTTAATGTCTAATTGCATCACAACAAACAAGCTACATTTAAATTCATTGAACTATATTCTGCTGCCTGTGTTGGTAATTATCGAGATGCAATTAGCAATTAGAAGAAGTAGTTGATCGTAATTTTAATCTTTTATTGTCGGCGAATGGTTCATCTTTTCCCGATGTCTGAATTTATTAACCATCAAAATTATTGAAATAAGATTGATTTCTTAATATGTCCGAATACTAGTTTTTTTATTTTCTTCAATTAATTAAGTGTCCGTAATTAATGAGTGTCCGGATTCAATGGGTAAATACGGTATGTATTGATAAAAACTTTCTAGGTAGTAAACAGTTTAAAAAATGACATGGATCTGTGCATAATCAAAATCATTTAGCAACAACACCCTTATAAATTTAAATTGTTTTTTAACTTCAGGTCAACAGCGTTTGGAGTACAGTCTGGTGTAGGTCGTATAGCGGCCATTATGGGAAACCTTGCATTTGGTAGCCTTGTGGACATTCATTGTGCTGTGCCCATGATAATGGTGTCCGTATTATTGACTATAGGTGGTCTCACTGCCATAAAACTACCCAACACCACAGGAAAAGATATTCACTAGGGTTGCAGGATATTATCCAGCACCAGAGGTGATATATTTATTTCCTTGGTGTAAATATTCACTTGTGACATGGTTTGTCGTCCAGCACAAGGGGTGATATAATTTGATTTACATATCGGACAGGGTTATATAATTTTACACGGGTGATGGAAAGCCTGATCGTACACATGGGGGAAGATAAAAGTCACGCACATCAACAATGACGTCAGTAATGTCAACAGTTGCATGATGTCATTGTGTAAAAAAACATGCAAAACAGTAGTTGGCTACGTCAACGCAAATAATGTTGATGATATTCAATAAAAATAATAAATTATGGGTATCTAGGTCAGATAGAGAATTCAAACCTTTGATATAACTGTTTAAATTGGAACCTTGGCAGAGCCTCAGTTTCGATAAAATAATTATACCGCATGTTGGAATTTCCGATCTTCACAGGATACCCATGAAAGATTCTTATACATTATATATTCTTTGATGAATTGTAGAAATTTCCCAGTTTGAGAAAGTCTATAACATATCTCTTCCTCTACTGTGCTATCTCGCCTAGTGAGCAAGATAGCACAGTAGCCAGATTTTAGGAACTACTTTCTTAACCCCGCCCCCACTTCTAAAATTAAAGTGCCAGGCTAAAACCCATGAATTCTAAAACTAGACTGTTAAAAATAAATAAAAAGTTATAAATATTATTTAAAAACAATTTAAATGAAAAGTAAATAAATAAAAACAATAATAAATTAATTAAATTTATATTTAAAAGGGTGATTTTATTTAAGGGTTTAAGGAAAAGATATCCAATTGTCTTTGACCGTCTGCAACTACTGAAGCTCAAAACACATCATCATGTCAAAATGTCTAGACTTTTTATCTTACCAGCTGGTTGAAGAACTGTTAAAAACTTCTGAATTTGAAGAAGTAAGTGCTCCTCAAATGCCTCAAGTGCAACCAAAAAATGCTGGAAATGTCCCTGAACCCCAGCCATCATCGTCTACAGGACGGTTCCAGCCTGTGCAGCAATATCATGACGTCACACAGCACGAGTGATGTCACAATATTTATGTATTACTCCCCGCTGTCGCCAAAGGAGTGACAGAAGAAGGAATACTTGTGTCAAAAGACGATTGGAAAGAAATTCATCACAGAATATATAGTATATAGTTTAACTCGTGAGGAAGATTCTTACGATATAGAAACTCGTGCACTCGTTTCTATATCGCAAGAATCTTTCTCACAAGGGAATTATTTCCCGTATCATGACAACAATGTTAATTAAACTCTATATATTACACCTAATCACGTCAGTGTCAATGTGACCAGGGTTCATACTGTGATAAATTTTATTTAATGAACAATCAATTATTAGCCTTTAGGCCTCCATGTTTTAGCTCAATTTCCAATCAAATGGTATAGTTCTGGCATATCCATCAGGCATCCCTGTTTATTATTGTTCAAGGGAGCAAATTGTGGCACATTTTAAAAGCACTAAATTTGTTTGAAATACTTTAAAATTTACGTCACAAAGTATATGTTTCATCTTAATTTTTGTCTTTATGTCTAGTGTTTCCATTAAAATCAACTACCCTACACGTAAATATATTGATAACTTTGTTCCCGAAGTGTGTACATTGTGCCAATTCATCATTACACAAGTATGGTGTGAAATGTGTACAAATGTTGTCAACACATCATATAAGTATGTTGTGTTATATGTACACACATGCATGGTGTGTAATGTGTACGCATGTTTTTCACACATCATTATACAAGTATGGTGTGTAATGTGAACATGTCAACACCTCATGCAAGTATGGTGTGAAATGTGTACACATGATGTCAACACTAGAATCATATAGACAATCATGTTTTTATAGCACAGGTTTTTATATTATTAGTAATTAGAGTTTAAATTTATTTTTTTCTCTTAAATTTGCCACCATGCGGTTAATATTATTCTTTTTATTTACTTTAAATTATTTCTCTTCAAATGTGTAAATATTCTCCTTAGCAATGCATGCTGATTGTAGTTGTTATGATAACAGTGCCTTAAACATTAATTGCGTTGGGTACTGGCAATGTGCAAAAAGGTTTTATACTCCAACATTTCAAATAAGAACTACATTTTATGAGCCTTTTTTTTTTGTATTCGAAGTAGTTTAATTCAAAATCACCTGTTTAGTTGAATTATTCGCTGTGTATTTAACACAAAATAAATGGTCATGTTAGAAAAAGTTTGGCACAGTTACTGTACCTCCACTTTCACAAAGTGAAGTGGGGGCTATATAGGAATCACGTTGACACGAAGTATGGCCCTTTGTTTGACTTCATCAGGGACATTCATCACCTTCAGTGATAGTGCTAGGTATCCTTTCTGCTCCGTAACTTTAGTTAGGAATGAGATATTGGCATGAACTTTCTGGATAGGTAGCTTATATGAAGAGGAAGCTTGGGGTTGCATTTGTGCTCACTGGGGTCAAGGTCACTGTTACTAAAAATAGAAAAATGGTTTCCGTTCAATAATTTCAGTCAGGAATTAGATATTGACATGGAACATTATGAATAGGTAGCTTATATGAAAAGGAAGTTTAGGTCACTAGTACTAAAAATAGAAAATGGTTTCTGTTCAATAACTTCAGTTAGGAATAAGGTATTGGCAAAAAGCTTTCTGGATAGGTAGCTTATATGAAAAGCAAGCTTGGGGGTTACTTTTGGGGTTACTGGGTTCAAGGTCAAGGTCACTGTTACTAAAAATAGAAAAACAGTTTCTAGTCAATAACTTCAGTTAGGAATAAGATATTGGCTTTCTATACTAAGTTGCAAAAGAAACTGGACACTTTGCACCCTATCCTCTTTAGCAAGCGACAGTCCTTTAATGATTCGACCTATTGAAAAACAAATGACAACATGATATTGGCAATGGAATGATAAAAGCTTTGGTACAAAACATGGCATATTTCATTTTGGAATTTGTCAATTTAATTATGCAATTAAATCTAAACAAAACTCAATGTTCACTTTCTTTTGCAACTGAGTATAGATAGGTAGCTTATATAAAAAGCAAGCTTGGGATTGCATTTGGGGTCACTGGGTAACCCATTCAAGGTCACTGTTACTAAAAATAGAAAACCGGTTTCAGAATTATCCTCCTTGAATGTTTTCAAATTTGGCACATTTCTTTACTTAGAATTTGCTTCAAGTTTACGTCCAGTTTGTCAGCAACTTGAAAAAAGTTGTATCACAAATACTGTATGTTGCTAATACTAAAATCTGTTGTGAACATCTTGCATACACTATTCAAATGACTCATCTTTCACATTATGGAAAATCCGGCTTTAACGTCAACGTTTCTCTTGTTATTACTTGCATTCCTCAAACAGTTTTTAATGGTTTGTTCCCAAACTGTATACACATAACAGTTGATGACCTTATGTCCCTGTATTTTGTTGATTGTTGATTGCCTAATTTATTACAGAATTTTGGCCCTTTGTTTGACTTAGAATTTAAGCGTGGATATTCATCACCTTCTGTGATAGTTTTAGTTATATTTTCTTACATTTTGTAAAAATCACTCTTTTGATTATACAGTCCACTCTCAGTAACTCAAACTCGCTTACTTCGAATTTCCGCTTTATAATAAGTCGAATTTTTGTCACGGTCCCAATTTCATTCCTTCTATTTTTATACAATTTGACTCCTTTTAAGTCAAATTTCGACAAGTCGAATTATGCGCTAATTCAAACTATATTTCTGGTCCCAAACAGGAATCTATAGAGTAATTTACACTCGCTAATTCGAAGTTCAATTGAAGTGCTGAATGCAAGTTTGATCAAACACAAGTTGCACTGAAGTTAATTGTGAAGCAAACAAAAGGTGATAATTGCTGAGATGATTTGACCTGTGACACAAATAATTAAATCATTGTGACACAGTGTATCAGCCAGCTATGTGACATGTTTGTTAATTTATGTTCTTGTCTCGGATTTTCATGGTAAATTAAGGCTTGTTATCGAGGAAGTTTGTTTACGATAACTGAAAACAAAGGCCATCACGTGTGTTAAAACAATTATAGAATTATATTAATTTGACATGGACAAAACGTATAATTTGTGAAAATATTGTGTCATTGTTTACATGTCTTTCTATGTTTTTAATAAAATATGAAATCATAAATATTTTGCTGATTGATTTAATTACCAGAAGGTTTTCTTACACGCCTTTAACATGCTATGCCCGAATATACAAACTGACAAAACGAAAGTAGCATGCTGCAATATAGGTCTCAAATTTGAGCGTGGTATAGCAATCAGTAATTTATGTAATTGCATTTTACTGTTTGATCTGAATGAAATTATAACAGTAAAGAAACATATTCATACACATATATGAAGGAATAAAACATGTTTTTCATTAAAAGTTGGCTAATATCGATAATATACATGTATAATGTAAAACTAGTTGGTGAGGTAATAAAATTAAAGACAAGTCTGCCAAAATCGTTTAATTCGATCTTCGGATAACTCAAACATTTCTCCTGGTCCCTTGAAATTCGAGATACTGAGTGTGGACTGTATATATATATATTTTTTAATTGTATACTTTAATATATTATTGTCTTTACATTGGGCACAAACTACTGGTATTTCTAAATATGTTTCAGATTATATTTATTTACAATTACTGTTATAATTATATACTGTTACTAAATAAATATTTTATCTTAAAGTGGTTGTTTCATTTTTATACGCAATTAGGGACATATTACTTTTGTTGCGTTGTCCTTCTGTCCGTCTGTTAACTTTTACCTGACAACTGATTGTGACTAATAACTTCTAAAGTATAAGGTCTACACCAATGAAAAAAGGTTTAACCTTGAACTTAACCTTGCCAACGACGGGCGTGTCTGCCCTTAACCTTGCCAACGACTGGCGTGTATGCCCTTAACTTTGCCAACGACGGGCGTGTCTGCCCTTAACCTTAACCTTGCCAACGACGGGCGTGTCTGCCCTTAACCTTGAACTTAACCTTGCCAACGATGGGCGTGTCTGCCCTTAACCTTGAACTTAACCTTGCCAACGACGGGTGTGTCTGCCCTTAACCTTGAACTTAACCTTGCCAACGACGGGTGTGTCTGCCCTTAACCTTAAACTTAACCTTGCCAACGACGGGCGTGTCTGCCTTGAACTTAACCTTGCCAACGACGGGCGTGTCTGCCCTTAAACTTGAACTTAACCTTGCCAACGACGGCCGTGTCTGCCCAGCTATGCGGTGCTCTTGTTTCTCATGCAGTGATTGTCAGTAATATGACGACATATTATTATTATTAACATTCGTGAAAAAGGTTGATTCAGTTAAAGGGAATGTAGCGACACAACCAAACAAGCTATGTTATTGAGAGTTGTGAAAAAGGTGAAAGAATCATCAAAAACGGATGATAAACAAAAAAGATATGGCCATATGAAGGTTGTTCTAATAACAGATATGGATGCTGCCATTTTGAGAGCAGTGACATCACAGTTCCAATTTACCATATATGGAATATTGGTAAATATCATTTAAAGCAAAGAAAAACACAGCAAATGAATGCAAAATCCTTTACTGGTCATATAATGCATTATTGCCATTAAGTATATATATTTTTTATACAATTGCTGTCATTTCATTTCCTATAAATCAAGAAATGTTCATGTTTATATATATTCCATAAATGTAATAGATAGAATCTGGTCTCTGCGAATTGGCTTATTTAAATAAAAACGAGCTGAGACAGACTCTATCTTTTTTGTAGCATGGTGTACTTAGTAACACTGTGACGTCCGAGTCACGTCCGTACTCTAAATTCCAATATCTGATAGTTGTAGTACAGTATAGCGATGCCCCTTAAGTTACCCGAAATTAAACGATTTAATGCTTTGCATTCATCAAAGAAATGTCACCGACCGTGCTACAAGGTCATTTAGAATTGTGGTGTCATAGTTTTGAAAATGGTGGCTTCCATATCCTTTTCAACAAATCTTCAAATGATCATATCTATTTTGTTTATCCTCCAATTTTGATAATTTTTTAACCCTTATTTAAGTTTTACAGAACTCTCTATAATACAGATGGTTTGCCTGTCTCGCTACATTCCCTTTAAGTTGTATTCGCAGTGCAATTGAATTAGTATTCATTCAAGGGAAACACAGCAATCTTGAAATCTGTTTTACACATTTGTATGCATCAAAACAGACATAATCCCCACATTCAATAATCTAATTCAATAATCTAAAAATAATAACATAAAAAAAAATATTGTATAGATTTTGTTACGTTAGTTTTGTGAAAGCATGAAATCATTTTTAGGTCGACTTTTTCGAAGAAATATAAAAGAACTATTGTATTCACTTGATGGTCGTCTGCATCGTCTGCGTCTGCGTCCGGGTTAAAGTTTGTATGTAAGCTTGTATCTCTGATAGTACTTTACATAATGGATTGAAACTTCACACGTATTCAGCATAATTAGACAACATCATACAGCCAGGTTCTAAACTCATGCTTTTAACACAATTGCGGCCCTTTTTATACTTAGAATTTGAATTGAAATGGCTTTTACGGCACACCAACACATGAAAGGTTATATGGCGCCAGCCTATCAGCACTACATATGCGCACATTACGATAAGCCAGATATTATTGGAAGTGCATCTATTTTGTAACTGTTGGTACCCACTTCCCAGTATGTGTATTTATAATTGTATTACAAACACGGGAACCATACAAAGTTAAAAATAGATCTTAGTCGCAGATTACGATTTACTTCCATAATCAAAGCACATGTAGAGAAAACCGGTACAAACCGGAAAGCTAAAAAATATCGTTACGTATTATTTTGAGGTTACCAATAACTAAATATAATTTCCGTCTATTCTCTGACATAATTATCGTGTCTTCGTGTTTTTTTGCCACTTACCTTACCCTTATCCTTTAGCAAGAAGAGCGATACAGGCCATCTCTGGCCTCTTTTTGAAACATATTATATTTACAATTCATATTTACACAAAAATCGGAAAAAAAGTGAAATATCTTACTTTTCTTTTGTATTTGACATTATTTTTCTCCCCTTTGTGAGCTAAGTATTGGACATTAATTCTCCCCTTTGTTAGCTCACAAAAAGCAACAATGATTGCGAAAACTGTTCATAAACTTATTGTATCTAAAAATTAAAGCATTCAACACATTTGTTTGCCTAGGTAACCATTTTATACACATACCGAACAAAAAAAGAAACTTCCGCATTTTAAGCTGTGATTTGCATAGGGTTGATTTTGTTACACTTTGTACACCATTCTAGATATAATTTCATAATTTTATACTTATCAGTCAATCATTCTGATCAATATTAATAATCCTCAAAAACCAGAGTTTGTGTGTTGCTGCTAAAACATGTTTTATTCAAATTGCGAATATTTGTATTATAAAGGGAGGTAATCTGAAAACATTCATTCTTGAAAGCTATATGGCGCAAAGGTGAGTGAACAGGTCAGCTTACTTTCTCCGTCTTTTTGATGCTGGGATTATCTTCTGTTTATTTCAATAGAACAAAACTGTGTTAAATCAAAGTTTAAATCACAAGACCCGGAAATGCTGTTTAAACCAAAACAAGGGGAATAACTGTGCGTACAAGTTTGATTCAAAGAAAATTGTTTTCATGACAGTGCTATGCTAACAAGGGTATTAACATATAAGACCAAACAAAATATATTTTCATTGTGTCTACATGTATGGGTAAACTTGCGGAAGTTTTTTTTTTGTTGTGTATAGTTACGTAACATTGTAAGTCAGTTATCAAGAAGTGGTAAGGAAGGACAAACACATAATTAACATTTATACAAATGACATAAGTAGTATTTACAAACATATACAAAACATTATAGCACCAAAAACATGTGTTTTCATACATAATTCGAAAAAAGATATAATAAAAGTGACAAACTTTATTTAGTATGGCAGAAAAGGAAACCATAAACAACTACGTATATATATATCATGCTATTGTTCTAGACATGACTGGATGACTAAAATAGCTTTGTCTTTCTTTTGGTTTTCGTCAGTTTCGTAATTATAAATATAACCTGAATTTATATAATCACGTATAATAACGTACCCTGATTGTACCATATTAAACATGCACACAATGTGTTGACGATTTAAACAATTTATTTAATACACAAATTATCATTTGAAAGAAATAAGTTTAGGGCTTATCTCTAAACTGTTGTAACTAAATAGACATATAGAAGAAGATACAACACAGTGGCGCTGAGCCCTCAAAGTTATCATCTGGAAACCCAGCAGGAAATGCTCATATTATTTAAACATGACAAAAACAAAAAGCACAGTAGATGTGTATCACAACAAATTCTCCATCTCCGGTGTACGTAACTATCATAACTATCACAATAAATTCTCGATCTCCGGTGTACCTAACTATCATAACTATCACAACAAATTCTCCATCTCCGGTGTACGTAGCTATCACAACTATCACAACAAATTCTCCATCTCCGGTGTACGTAGCTATCATAACTATCACAACAAATTCTCCATCTCCCGTGTATGTAACCATAACTATCACAAATTCTCCATCTCCGGTGTATGTAAATATCACAACAAATTCTCCATCTCCGGTGTACGTAACTATCACAACAAATTCTCCATCTCCGGTGTACGTTACTATCGTAACAAATTCTCCATCTCCGGTCTAGGTAACTATCACAACAAATTCTCCATCTCCGGTGTACGTAAATATCACAATAAATTCTCCATCTCCGGTCTACGTAAATATCACAATAAATTCTCCATCTCCGGTCTACATAACTATCACAATAAATTCTCCATCTCCCATCTACATAACTACCACAATAAATTCTCATTCTCCGGTCTACATAACTATCACAATAAATGCTCCATCTCCGGTGTATGTAACTATCACAACAAATTCTCCATCTCCGGTGTACGTAACTATCACAGCAAATAATCAAAAGTAGAACGAAATAGTCTTAAATCAGTATGACCAACAATATAAATACATTAGAAAAAAATAAATAGAAAACAGAATGTAAAATTAATTGAATACTTTCCTGAAAAAGACAAAAAAAGTATTCAGTATTTTTTAGAAAAACATATAAGTCGCAACTAAAACTTGTAAACATTATTCAGAACAAAATATAAACTAAAACTTGTAAAACTGCACAGAGAAATAAAACACACATTTTAATAAATCCTCAGATGGCATAATAAAGGTAATTTTCATCAGAAGAAAATTGCTGAGGAAACTTATTAACGTAGAACTGTATATATTAAACACTATGCTTACTGATCAGAACAGAGTAAATTTTTAACTTTTCAGAACCAAAAAAATCAGTAGCACCTAACACAGAAACAGTTATTTTAGTCATGGTAACACTATTAACTCAACATTTACCATAAATGTGTTTGTATGATGTTAGGCCATATAATGCAGTCAATTTTTTTTTTGGTAGAGGGAGACCAACCCGTTTTCCCTGGGTAGAACCAGTACTGTAAAGCTCCCGCCATCCGTAAGATTCTTAACTTTTTCACTTGACAAGTCGCACACCCAGTGGGATTTGAACCCGTAGCAGTGAGAGGCGAGAACGTTTCAGACACAGTGTTTTACTGTGCCAGCCACAGAAGTGCTAAATGTGAGAAATAGTCTCATCAAACTATCATGTCACAGTAAGAAATAGTCTCATCAAACTATCATGTCACAGTAAGAAATAGTCTCATCAAACTATCATGTCACAGTAAATTTGTCTCATCACACCATAACCTTGTCAGTCACTAATAATTTATTTCATTACACTTAATGTGCAGTCACAGAAAATTTGTCTCATCAAACTATTAACTCGTCAGAACAAAGTCCTCAAATTTATCATTTGTATGAGACACATGGTCACCTGTACCACTTAGATTTAGCGGGGGAACAATGTTAGGTCGTTTTACTGCCTGCTTTTTAAAATCCCCACCAAACTGTTGAGCAGCCACAGGGGAAACCACTCTAGATGCTGTTGGAACAGTCTGATTTGTATTACGGTTACTATTTACAGATTGTTTTGCTTGAGAGACTGGTTTCTTTTGACTATTTTCTATTGGGCTGGGAGTGGTAGCTGAACTTGGTTTGCTGATGACGAGCCTTGCCTTAGGTAGTTCGGATCTAGTGTCTGATTCAGTAGGCTTGCTCATAACGAGTTTTGGTTGTGCTGTTGCAACTTTTTCGACGGGTTTACTCACAACAAGTCTCGGCTGCACAACATTTGCTGCAGCTTCATTACTTCTAGAGTCTGCTGTGTTTTTATCTCTTCTCTCAGAAGCACTGTGTCTTTTATCTCTGGATCCTGATCTTTCTTCGTGATTTGGAGATTTATGTTTTCTTTTATGATCAAACTTATCTGTATCATCACTATGGCGGTGTTTATGCTGTTTTTTCGATGAGTCACTAGAAACTCCACCTGAATCCGATTCACTTTTCCCTCCTTTACCCCTGTGCCTCCTTCTATGTTCAGAATCTGTTTGATCCCTTTTCTTTTTGTGCTTATCTTTTGTCTCATCATTTGTGCCTAGCGTTGTTTCCAAATCTTTTGGTTTCTTCCCTTTCATAATCAGTCTATACCAGTCTCCAGGATCATTTTTCTTAAAATATCTGTTTGGATCTTCTGGGTCACTCTCTATCACAATGGACGACAGCTCAAGATTATCCAGTAACTCTTTCTCCCGTTCATTGGGCTCATACTCCTTTGGTTTATCCTTGTCAGCTGAAATGGTGTTCACCATCATCTGTTTCTCCTCTTCATGTGTTTGAGCGTTTGGATATTCAGTTCTATATTTAACTCCACCGGTATTATTGTTCACGACACCATTTCCATTGGTGATTGGTTTATTACCATCATCAGTTACAGTTTCAGTTTTAGATCCATTTTTACGGAAACTTGAAGCCAAAAATCCTTTATCAGCTGCATTCACATTTCCAACAGTTGGTTTCCTCTCATTTTCCTTCTTCTTAGATTCAGTCTGCAACTGTCTGGAAGCTTTTCTTGTCCTGTAAAAAATGTCATGATTTTTTTAAAATAAAAATGACTTTAGATGTGAATAGCATTTTTAAGGATTATGTCCCCTTTTGATTAATCCCATTGAGATTGCATTTGAAAAAAATAAAAGTTACAACTCCAATTGAATATTTTTACATGAAACTTCCAGTTTAATAGTTATGTTTATACATTTATCTAGGCAGTGCAACCCTTAACTTATAAATGCATATACATGTATATACTTAATTCACACATATTCAGGATTATTTGAGTTCTATTTCTTTTTCTTTTATTAATGCACTTTCAATGGGATTCCACAAAAGGGGACATACTCCTTAATGGGTAGAAGTATATTTATCCTAGCAAACCACGACAACAATAAAACATTTTTTTGACAGATCAAGAATCTCTTTTGCATTTTTGTTTGTGTGTACTAATTTCACTATAATAACTACTAGTATTTAACTTATAATTGTGCTAAGAAGCATGTATTTTCCATTGTTTGATTTGAAAAGAATTAGAGGGAAAATGCTTTCCCATGATTGGTTAATATTTCAGCACATTATGGCACATGTTATCTGACCAGTTTGGTCAGTTTCTATCATTCAGCATTGGGCATTCAGCTCGTCCAAGCGCTTTATTCCAAATAATAAATTATGAATTTGTCATGTTGTTGTTATATTTGTAATGCAAATATGGTTTGGTCTTGGGAATGAGTCGGGGCTAAGGCACAGCTGTGTTGTAACTCGTTGTGTCTATAGCGCAGTTTTTCTTAATGGGTCAACCTTTGTCGTACTGTGTGCCCAACCAGAGGCCCCTTCCTCCCTAAGGCATCCTCCAACATACACTACTTCATTACCTAACTGACATGTCGCCAGTACTTAGATATCTCAGTCCTATTGTTGATGTCAGAGTATATTGGCAATAGTTATATAACATAGTTGCACGTGCTGTTGTTTGTCGGAGGTATCGTTCTGGTTTGATTGGTTGAAATGGATAAATGATTGACAACTGGCGACATGTTTATTGGGTTGAACCCTTCCACCAGTGGCATTAGAATCTTGATTTTTTTTAACAATTCATATTAGGCTAAATTAGGGCAGCATCCTCAGAGGGAGAGGAGATGAGGGACAAAGTTTCCCATCAGACACACCTCTGGCAGGGAGCGACACCCATGCGGGCCAGAGGTCTGTAGCTCTGAGGCCAAAGCCATATGTATCCACTGAGCCAAACAAATACTACAATCAGTGTGTATATGTGTAAATAATAACTTACCGTTTACAAATGACGTAAGTAACAACGGCCACAAAACACAGCAGGATGATGGCAATAGCAGGAACCACTATGACCACTGCAATATAAAATAGTCTGCATACCAGATAAAGATATCAAACAGGATGATGGCAATAGCAGGAACCACTATGACCACTGCAATATAAAATAGTCTGCATACCAGATAAAGATATCAAACAGGATGATGGCAACAGCAGGAACCACTATGACCACTGCAATATAAAATAGTCTGCATACCAGATAAAGATATCAAACAGGATGATGGCAATAGCAGGAACCACTATGACCACTGCAATATAAAATAGTCTGCATACCAGATAAAGATATCAAACAGGATGATGGCAATAGCAGGAACCACTATGACCACTGCAATATAAAATAGTCTGCATACCAGATAAAGATATCAAACAGGATGATGGCAATAGCAGGAACCACTATGACCACTGCAATATAAAATAGTCTGCATACCAGATAAAGATATCAAACAGGATGATGGCAATAGCAGGAACCACTATGACCACTGCAATATAAAATAGTCTTGCATACCAGATAAAGATATCAAAGGATATAATAAGTTCATAAGGAACAAGTCTGCTTTATGTTTAGAATGGAGGTTCTAAACAGAGCGCATGTCAATGAATTATGATTTAGTAGTTAAGCAATAGATTTTATTCACAATATTGCTGGTGTCCATAACTTCCCGCTTAGCTCCACTGGTAGCACGTTCGTCTTAACCGCAAGTATAATTTTAGTGTGGGCTCTGATCCCCCTTTTCAATCCCCCTCAGTGGTTCTCTTTTTATTTTCATACCGCTACTGAATTCCGGCAAAATATTTTGTTTATATTCAAAGAATAGGGCCACTGCCGATCCAGTTGGAGGGGAAGGCAGAGGGGTAGGACACCCCCCAAATTCATGTCCATTTTATCATTTTTTGTTCACGCTCATTAAAGGTCTTCATCATGACCCCTGCACTGTTTCAGTTGCCATCTCGCTCATATCACTAGAGCAGTGGCAGAAAAACTATAATGTGGCTCCAGTGTAAATGGAGTGTCTACAATAGAATTTGCAGCAACTCTACAGTTCAGGGTGAGAAGGTTCTAGGCCCGTTCTCCATATTTTATCTCGATGTACATGGAGGATGAGCCTGGCATGTTTATTCCTGTTAGGCGCCATATAACCTTTCATGTGTTGGTGCCCCATAAAAATCCAATTCAATTCAATTCAATAATGGTAGTTGTGTAATGATTATCAACACAATTATTTTGTGTTTTAAAAGTTACGGCTAAGGCATGCTTTTTGACGTTAGAGTTAAGAGATAAATTTAATCTCAGATTCATGCTAATTTATTATTGATTTAATTAAACTTGTTTGTAAATATTATATAATGCTCAGCCATATTTGCAAACTCATTTAATAAACAAACACATATGTTAGATCCTTTCTATGTAGGAAGATTAGTGGTTTCTACATGTCTGTTGTTCGAATTATACTTTCCTTTACTATAACAGAACAGTTTGTGGTTTTTTAAGTCATTTTTAGCACATGTAAGGCCATATATGACGATCGTTTTTTTTTGTGGTGGAGGCAGACCGCCGCCTTTTCCTTGGTAGAACCAGTACCTCCCGCCATCCGTAAGAATCGACACTTCCTCCCGCCATCCGTAAGAATCGACACTTTCTCGCTACAAGTTGAGCTCATAGTGGGATTCTAACCCACAGCAAGAGAGGCGAGAAGGTTTACAACGCAACGTTGTTAACCGCTCGACCAAGGACAGACAACCCTAGGTGGGTTATTGTGGGCAACATACATTACACCCTGTTATGTTAAATGACAGAAAACAGGTAAAAAAAAAGGTATATAGAGATTATTTAACTGCTGGGATCGATTATAGTGAAATTCTTCACGAGATGGTAGACGTGGCTGAATGAGCGTATGCGAGTGAGTGAAAAACAACAACACGTCTACCATCAAGTGAAGGATTTCCCTTTAATCGAAGCCAGCAGTTAAATAATCTATTATTTATAACCGAAATTATTTACTTTATTGAACGTTATCGGGGATGATGTTGACGTTCAGAGTTAGTTATAAATATTTAGCAATTATGAATCTTCTTTCACTGAGAAATCCCAATCTTTCACCCATAGAAATGTTATAAATACCTATATTGCTTGAATTAGTTGGTAATACATCATCTTCGTCAGGTAAGATCCATTCTGGCTGCTTAGTTGTTTTCCAGGTAGGTATATTAACGGATTCTGTTGTTGTTTCATTACTTGGATCTGTAGTTTCCGTAATGTTATTTAGATCTGTAGTTTCTGTAATGTTAGTTGGATCTGTAGTTTCTGTTATGTTACTTGGATCTGTAGTTTCTGTTATGTTACTTGGATCTGTAGTTCCTGTTATGTTAGTTGGATCTGTAGTAGCTGTTATGTTACTTGGATCTGTAGTTTCTGTTGTGTTACTTGGATATGTAGTTTCTGTTATGTTACTTGGATCTGTAGTTTCTGTTATGTTAATTGGATCTGTAGTTTCTGTAATATTACTTGGATCTGTAGTTGCTGTTACATTACTTGGATCAGTAGTTTCTGTAATATTACTTGGATCAGTAGTTGCTGTTATATTATTTGGAACTGTAGTTGCTGTTGTGTTACTTGGATATATAGTTGTTCTTATGTTATTTGGAACTGTATTTGCTGTTATGTTACTTGGATCTGTAGTTGCTATAATGTTACTTGGAGTTGTTGTTGTGTTACTTGGATCTGTAGTTGCTGTTATGTTACTTGGATCTGTAGTTGATGTTATTTTACTTGGATATGTAGCTGATGTTATGTTACTTGGATCTGTAGTTGATGTTATGTTACTTGGATCTGTAGTTGTTACATTACTTGGATATGTAGTTGCTGTTACATTACTTGGATATGTAGTTGATGTTATGTTATTTGAATCTGTAGTTGTGTTACTTAAATCAACAGTGTCTTCACTTGGATTGGTAGTTGCCGTTATATTATTTGGATCTGTAGTTGCTGTTATGTTACTTGGAGTTGTCATTGTTGGTGTGTTACTTGCTGTTATTTTACTTGGATCTGTAGTTTCTGTAATATTACTTGGATCTGTAGTTGCTGTTACATTACTTGGATCAGTAGTTTCTGTAATATCACTTGGATCAGTAGTTGCTGTTATATTATTTGGAACTGTAGTTGCTGTTGTGTTACTTGGATATGTAGTTGTTGTTATGTCATTTGGAACTGTATTTGCTGTTATGTTACTTGGATCTGTAGTTGCTATAATGTTACTTGGAGTTGTTGTTGTGTTACTTGGATCTGTAGTTGCTGTTATGTTACTTGGATCTGTAGTTGATGTTATTTTACTTGGATATGTAGCTGATGTTATGTTACTTGGATCTGTAGTTGATGTTATGTTACTTGGATCTATAGTTGTTACATTACTTGGATATGTAGTTGCTGTTACATTACTTGGATATGTAGTTGATGTTATGTTATTTGAATATGTAGTTGTGTTACTTAAATCAACAGTGTCTTCACTTGGATTGGTAGTTGCCGTTATATTATTTGGATCTGTAGTTGCTGTTATGTTACTTGGAGTTGTCATTGTTGGTGTGTTACTTGCTGTTATTTTACTTGGATCTGTAGTTTCTGTAATATTACTTGGATCTGTAGTTGCTGTTACATTACTTGTATCTGTAGTTTCTGTAATAGTACTTTGATCAGTAGTTGCTGTTACATTACTTGTATATGTAGTTGCTGTTACATTACTTGGATCTGTAGTTTGTGTCATATTACTTGAATCAGTAGTTTCTGTGATATTACTTGGATCTGTAGTTGATGTTACGTTACTTGGATATGTAGTTGCTGTTATGTTATTTGAATATGTTGTCGTGTTACTTAAATCAACAGTGATTTCGCTTGGATTGGTAGTTGCTGTTATATTATTTGGATCTGTAGTTTCTGTTATGTTACTTGGAGATGTAGTTAGTGTTATATTACTTGGAGTTTTAGTTGTTGGTGTGTTACTTTGATATGTAGTTGTTGTTATGTTACTTAAATCCACTGTTGTTGTGTCATCATTTAGATTGGATGGTTCTGTTACATTACTAAGATTGGTTGTTACTGTTACGTCACTAAGCTTTGTGTTTATACCATCTTGCGACGTAGAAGTGACGGAATTTCTCACTGTAGTCTGAGTTGATACAACAGATGACTTTTCTGTAGTTGGTGATACTGTTGTGATGGTTGTTGAGTTATTAATGGTGTCGTTGTGAGTAGTGGCAGTGGTTAAAGTTGATGTTGGGTTACTTGTGATGTCATTTATAGATGTGGCAGTGGTTGTTTGAACATTTATAGATGTGGCAGTGGTTGTTTGAACATTTATAGATGTGGCAGTGGATGTTTGAACAGTAACTGTGGTCGAACCAGGAGTTGTCAATTGTGATTCAACAACTGTTTGTGATGATTGGACTGTTGTTCCCTGAGAAGTTGTTGATGGTTTGGGAGTTGTGGTAAAAGTCTGAGCTACAGTGGTAGATTGTGTTGCAGTTGTTGTAACTGGAGCTGTCTGGTTTGCTAAAGCTGTAGTTTGGGATGTCGAGTGAGTGGCAGTCTGAGTTGTTGATGAAGAGGTCGATAGTTCTGTAGCACTGCAGGTCAAGATGATGTCTGTATCATTATCACCTGCATAAAAATTAGCAAAAATAAATTCATATCTTGGTTGCATTGATTTAATACATTTTTTATTCAAATGTAAATGATTTTTTGTTCTTCAGAGTTTAAATTCTTAGTTCTGTTTCGACTTACATTGTTAGTTCTGGTTCACTGAGTGCTTGCATCACTGCAAGTCCTGGTTCAGTGAGTGTGTGCATCACTGTGAGTCCTGGTTCAGTGAGGGCTTGCATAACTGCAAGTCCTGGTTCTGTGAGTGCTTGCATCACTGCACATCATGGTTTAATGAGGGATTGCATCACTGCAAGTCCTGGTTCAGTGAGTGCTTGCATCACTGCACATTGTGGTTCAATGACGGATTGCATCACTGCAAACCTGGTTCAGTGAAAGCTTGCATCGCTGCAATCCCGGGTTCAATGAGTGTGTGCATCACTGTGAGTCCTGATTTAGTGAGTGCTTGTACCACTGCAAGTCCTGGTTCAGTGAAAGCTTGCATCGCTGCAATCCCTGGTTCAATGAATGTGTGCATCACTGTGAGTCCTGGTTTAGTGAGTGCTTGTATCACTGCAAGTCCTGGTTCAGTGAAAGCTTGCATCGCTGCAATCCCTGGTTCAGTGATTGTTTGCATCACATTCAATGAGGGATTGCATCACTGCAAGCCCTGGTTCGGTGAACGCTTGTATTGCTGCAAGCCCTGGTTCAATGAGTGATTATATCACTACAAGTCCTGGTTCAATGCGTGCTTGTATCACTGCAAGTCCTGGTTCAGTGAGTGCTTGCATCACTGCAAGCCTGGTTCAGTGAGTTTGCATCGCTGCAAGTCCTGGTTTAATGAGTGCTTGACCATCTGCAAGAGTTCTGGTTCAGTGAGTGCTTGCATAACTGCAAGTCCTGGTTCAGTGAGTTCTTGATTAACTACATTTTTTGCATTTGGCCAAATTTTAAATCTATATGTATAGAGATAGCAAGAATCATACCTTTGAACGTTTGCTTTAATTGGTAAAGTAGTATAAAATATAAAAGTAAAGAGGTTAGAACAAACACTATACTTACTTGTATAGAATGTGAGGCAGTAGGAGGAATTCTGTTGAGCAACATCCCCATCCTCCCAATACTGTACTATTGCACTGGTACCCTGGCTTATCAATGAACTGTTTGGTACCCCGCAATTCAGCTCAGTGCTTAGATTGCTCTCAAACAAGATTTTAATCTTGGTACCACAGCTAGAGGACTCTGGGTAGCCACCAAAACTGACAGCCAGGCCTGAGGTGTTTGTTGCTAGGAGACAGGTACAATTGCTAGCGGGCATTGATGCAGCCTTGGAGACGTCGAGGGTTACTGAAGAACCATGGACCGCCTGCGTGTGACACATAAAAGCGACAGGGTTGTTGGTTATACATGTTTGCCCTGCAATACCTGAAAATAATTGAAAATTAAAAATCAGATAAATACAAGATAACAAACTATAGCCCTCATAATTTCCTTAAAATTCTAGCAGTCGGGATTAAAACATTTGTTCGTACTGAAAGATAGTTATCAAATGCTGTTTGAGTAACCCAAATATTGCACACATACCAACCATTGGGTCCATGAAATTAACTGTTTTTTTACATCCTGTTACCGGTACTTATCACATAACTTACAGTGTGGGAGTGGAATAACACCATTCTATATTTTCGATATACCACTAGTTATATAAGTATGCAAATAAGCCTAGTATGCACTGTAAAAAAAAAATCAATAATGACTATGATCCAATTCCCGTGTTTCGTGTGTTTCACGTGTTAAAGCTACAGGCAAAACGCAATAAAAGTCGATATATGAGTTATGTGATAAATAGAATCTAACATTCGTTCTCATTCATTATTGAATTTATTAAACTCGTTAGCAAAATTGATATAATGCTCGATAAGAGCCTCGCATTATATCATTTTGCCAACTTGTTTAATAAATTCAATAATGAATGAGTACTCATGTAAGATCCTCTGTAAATTATTACGTTATATTGGGACAGAAACCTCAGTGGAAGATGAGATAAAGGATGAAGTTTTCTTTCAGACATGCCTTCACCAGGGAGGGAACCCTCGTGGGGCAGACGTCATGAACAGTAAGAGCTATTGTATTAGAAGTAAGAGCTTTAATGTAAGAAGATTGACTTAACAGGCATGGAATAGAATAGGAACAATATTAGGACAACGGAGGAAGTTTTATGTCAACATTATTAAAAATTAGGAGGAAGTTTTAAAAGTTTACTCTATTGAACTAAATATGCGCATAACAAGATCTTGTTAGCATATAGGTAGAGAACAATTTGTTTGCAATTCCATGATTGTCAAATGTACTTACATACGTACAACTCTCCTTTATTGATTTTTGTCTTACAATTTAATTGGTGTTTGGTTTCTTGATTGTAAACATGCGAAATCAATATATCTGTTAAAAAAAATACTGGAAATAATCAGCCCATAATGAAGTTGATATGGTGCTTTAAATGAACTTGGCTAACTTTCAATTTAACGATATCATGCATGAATAACTGTGTCTGTAATGGTCCACATATATTGACCCAGATATTTAAGGTTCTATTGTGTTTTTTGAGGCACAAAATAAATTTAAAGCGGTTCCTGCCACACTGGCTGTTATTTCAAAAAAAAATGTAGAACGGCCACATTTGACAACATATACCTGTTGTAACAGATTTATCCAATGGGCTGCGTTTATAATATACCGTATAATCCCTAATAAATGCCCCTCCCCATAATAAACGACCCCCTCCCCCCCACCATTTTTTCAGATATATTTTTTAAAACTTACCAAAAGATGCAAGTTAATCGGTTTCATTCGCAATGGAAAACACAAAATCACTAGAAAACTTAAAATCCGATGCATTAATTGATTGATTGACATGCAGATTTTAGTTTTTCTTCGTAATGAAAATCATGAAATTTTGTCTGGTATTGAAATTTAAATATGTATTTTTGGTCTCAGACGCCCCCGTTTTCAAAAATGTTACATCTGGGGCCCTAGAGGAATTAATAAACCATGCACATTTATAACAAATGTAGTGTACACATCTAAAACATGCACCGTATTTCCCTAATAGCAGTGCCTACTCTAATAAAAGTGCCACACTGCACCCTCCCCCATCTTTAATTTTTTTTTTTTTCGATCTTTCTTATTCAAAAATCAAACTAAAAATCAAAATTCAATAAATTTTCTATATTTTGTATCCTAACCATATTTTTTTTATTTTTTGTTTAAATTTATAAGAGTTCATTTTGCATAGTGCCCCAGCGCTTCTATTTGAGGAAATATGGTATGTAAGAAAATCTAATATTTTACATAAAAGATAGGATATTGAAATAACAGGAAAATTTGTGGCTTTGTATAGTACATAAGAGTTACTTTGTTATTATTTTCATTTTGTGTTGCTATTCACAGCATATATTTTTTATGTTAATAGCATGAAATGCATATACACTGGGATGTTCTACATTTGATTCACATACACATTTAACTAACATTATGTATTATCGGAGTACTCAAATGCCAAATTGTCGGAACCAATCATTTATTCCGTAGTAGTTTCGGTTTAAAAAAATTGCCTCATATAATGAAGGCTCAAACCCTCAAACCCTTCGGTTCAGTACACACATAGTAACGCTCAACCAACTGGGTTTGTTGTGGTATCAACCAACTGGGTTTGTTGTGGTATTAAATAGTATATAACAAATGCTTTTCTAATAAATAATTATGTATTTGTGGGATACACACGTAGGGCTAATTTACATAGATCATCTAGACTTTTAAGAAGAATGAAAATGTCAAAATAATTAACTCATAAAAAACATATACATGTATATACAAGACCATAGTATTACAAGGTAGAGATAATTACCCGAGAGCGACACCAAAGTGATACAAAGTACTCTCCAGTCCATGGTCAATCGGTAGGAATATTATCTGGGTTATTGTTCGGTTTGGCACGCTTGATCATGAACATCCACATGACAGTCATCTATGTGTAGAGTTGTTCCATCAGTCATCTATAAATAGATAAATCACAAAACATAGAAAATATGTTTGTTTGTTTGAATGGTGTTTACATCATTTTTAGCACATTGGGTCGATTTTATTTGTGGTAAAGGCAAACCACCCTATTTTTCTGGGTAGAAATTCCGTAAGAATCAACACTTTCTCATTTGACAAGTCAATGGATTGAATTGGGGTTTTAAGGCGCACCAACACATGAAAGGTTATATGGTGCCTAACAGGCACGAACATGCCAGGCTCATCCTCCATGTACATCGAGATAAAATATGGAGAATGGGCCTAGGACCTTCTCACCCTGAACTGCAGAGTTGCTGCAAATTCTATTGCAGACACTCCATTTACGCTGGAGCCACGTTTATTGTTTTTCTGCCACTGCTCTTAGTGATGTGAGCCAGATGGCACCTGAAACAATGCAGGGGTCATGATGAAGACCTTTAATGAGCATGAAATGAATATGAATGGGGGGTCCTACCCCTCTGCATGTGACGGTGTGTTTGCAGTGGTTGTATTCTACCCCGGCAACCACACGGGGATTGACAAGTCAAGCTCCCAGTGGGATTCGAACCCGCAGCGTTGAGAGGCGAGAAGGTTTTAGATGCAGCATCTTTACCATCCTGGCCATGGAACACTCAAAACATAGAAAATAGTATATCTGTATTTGATGGCTTTAATCATGTCCATTTATAGAATGAATGAACGGTGGTT
The DNA here is from genome assembly GCA_037043455.1 of Cyrtodaria siliqua. Taxonomy (NCBI): domain Eukaryota; kingdom Metazoa; phylum Mollusca; class Bivalvia; order Adapedonta; family Hiatellidae; genus Cyrtodaria; species Cyrtodaria siliqua. The sequence goes on from JAWPHD010014153.1 coordinate 30,824, forward strand.
TACGGCACATTGACACATAAATAGAGGTCATATTGTGCACAAAATCTGATGAAAAATGAAACAGAATGAAATAGTGAGTTATTTAAAAATTAATGTAAATATATATTGTTGAAACTGTTTACAAATGAGGAAAGATATGGTAAAAATATTAACTACGTATATGTAGAGCAACAAAGACCCATCAAGGACTGTGTAAACAAATCCAAACCGGCTGGGATATGGTCATTTTAGTGAAATTTTCAACCAAATGCATACTTTAGGCATGAGCAGTGTCAACCATATAGTACACGACAGTAATTCAACACTCTTGATGTGAACATAATATCAGAAAACATACTTATATGGCAGGAGGATAGTCCATTTATCGCAGACGAGAGCAGACGAGACATCATTTCACGTTTGCGTCAATACAAGAGAATGGCTCTTTAACAAGTATTTTAATATGAGAAAGATTTAAATTCAAACTTGCTGATAATATGCACTCGGAGGATACCTCAGGTAAAACAATATAGGTCCGAGCTAGAAACATAAACTCTTTGCTAGATTAAACATTATTTTACCATAATCATTGATCTACCACTAAACCTCTTTTCCAAGTATGTCCTATATTCTTAATCAGATATATATGTTACATTAATCCTGATATTCTAATATTAAACCATGAATAGGTTTAAGTAGGAAGTGTTAAATACGGCTTCCAGCAAAGGTTAAACCCATTAAAACTGTAAACCCAGACTGATAAAGGCATTTAAATTCTAAGTCCTATTTAAATTCCTAAAGTATGATTAAGATATTACAATATTATATACTCCTCAAAAAAAGTTAAGGACCACAATTGTTTTTTTTATAATAATTACCAGTACTTACTCTAATATTCTGCATTTCATATCCATATAAAAAGTTAATACTTTTGAGTCAAGTAACAATTGATAAACTTAAAATTGTAAAAAAAATACAGTAAATCGTTCAATAATGGCACTTTAAAAAATTACACAATTCAAAAATTGGTTCTTAAATTATTTTGAGGAGTATATATGTCGGGTGACAATCAAATAGATGAGGTTTCATATCTTTACAATTGTTGTTGGATGAATCAATAAAATTGATTTATTACAGCAAGGTAAATGAAATTTTAATATATAGTATGATCCCATTTAATCTGGCATTAATCTGCAGAACTTGTTTATTATTCAGATTCAGTCGACTGTGTCAGTATTCATTCATCGGTGAAAATCAATCTTAGTCTTTTGTTTTTGTTGTATTATTTAGTGCAAATGGTGTAAAATAGTAATTCATACCTTATAACTATTTTTATTTGGATGTCTATGCCAAAAATAAAATGGCAAATCAGCACAAATAACTGTCTTTATAACTTAAACAAGAGCTGTCGGAGAAAAGCGCAGCTCACCTATTCGCTTTTTCAGAGAACAACAAAATATATACCTGATATACAAGCAGGGTAAGTTGTATGGTGTTTTACGTCATTTTCAACACATGGTTATAAATGACGGTCGATTTTTTGTGGTGGAGGCCACCAATTTTTCCTGGGTAGAACCAGTACTCTACACCTCCCGTCATCCGTAAGAATTGACACTTCCTCACTTACAAGTCGAGCTCCGAGTGGGATTTGAACCCGCAGCGGTGAGAGGCAAAGGTTTATAACGCAACATCGTTAACCATTCGGCCAAGGAGACGCTCCAGCAGAGAAAGTGGAATATCTCTTCATACAAGCGATCTATAAAGAAATAGCATGAGCCAAGGGGAAATGGTATGGATGGTGGGTAATCATAATCACAGTTAAAAACAGGAATATTTACTCCTTTATTATTTTTTTTAAATTTGATTGGTTGTTTTTAAAGAAAAAAGTACGCAAAGGTTTTTCATGGGAAGTAACTCATTTTTCAAGGGAAGTAACTAGTCTTTTTCAGGGGAGTAAACTAATTTTTTTCAAGGGAAACAACTCGTTTTTTGTAAAGGGAAGTAAATCATTGTTTTTAAGGGAGGTAACTGTTTTTTCAAGGCCAGTAACTAATTTTTTTGTCATGGGAGGTATTTTTTTAAAGCTAGTAACTCTTTTTTATTCAAGGGAAGTAACTTTCGTTTTGCGAGTGAGGGGGGTGGGGGGTAAGTAACTTGTTTTTTTCAGGGGAAGTAACTCGTCTATTTCAAGGGAAGTAACTCATTTTTTTTCAGGGAAAGTAACTCATTTTTTTCAGGGTAAGTAACTCGTTTTTTCAGGGAAGGTGACTTGTTTTTTTCAGGTAACCCATTTTTTTGAAGGGAAGAAAGGGTAAGTTACTCGTCTTTTAGAAGGGAATTAACTCATTCATTTTAAGGGAAGTAACTATTCTTACTTCAAGAGAAGTAACTCGTTTTTTCAGGGGAGGTAACTTTTTTCAAGGAGAGTACTTTGTGTTTTTATCAGGGGAGGTAGCTTCTTTTCAAGGGAAGTTACTCCTTTTTTTTTTCAGGGGAGGTAATTTTTTTCAAATGAAGTAATTTGTTTTGTTTTTCAGTGGAGATTTTTTTCAGGGAATAACTCATTTTTTGAAGAGAAGTAACTCATTTTTTTTTCAAGGGCATTAACTCAATGATTTTAAAGAGGTAACTTTTTTTTCAAGGGAAATAACTCATACTTTTCATGGAGGTAAACAAAAATATTTGGGGAATTAGAATATTCGGGGAATTTTTAGGTGACGTAACATGTATTTTTAGGGGCGGTAACTTGTTGTTCTTTTTTCAGGAGAAGTAACCCGTTTATTTCAGGGGAGGCAACTCTTTTTTTGAAGTAAGTAACTTGTTTCTCTCAGATTTATATAAAGTGGCCCAATCTGTCAACAAATATGGTACTAAAAATAGAAAAATCTTTAAACAACTTCTCATGATCTGCTGGGTAGAATTTTCACAGGAAGCATCCTTGCATGGTCCGGTCTCAGATTTATACACAACATCCTGATCCATCAACACTGACATGGTTCTTATGCTCTGCACATCCTCACCTTGCATTCCCAGTAGTAGGTGAGTTATGCTCCAGACAAGAATAAAAGTATAAAATTACCAATGGCAATAACACTAATTTAAATTAAGGTATGGTTCTTACGTTCTACACTTACTCTCATTGCCCTCTATCATTGTGTGAAGTTTCATTGCAGTATCATTCATAGTTTTAAAGTTAGGCTCAGGACAAGAATTATGGTATAAAAACTACAAAGGGCAATAACTCTTACGAGCTGTTTCTTGCACTCTGCACTTTCTCTCAATGCCCTCTATCATTGCGTGAAATTGCAATGCAGTCTCATAAGTAGTTTCGAAGTTATGCTCCGGACAAGAAAGTGTGACCGACAGACAAAGCAGCGACTATAATTATGCTCACCCGAAATTTTTCGGGGAACATAGAAATCTTAAAAAAATGTTACAGGAAGCATCAATCCGTTGTCCTCTTTCAGACTTTATATAAACTGTCCCGATCTGTATGGCCACCATTACTAACAAGAGGCCCAAGAGGGCCTGTGGACGCTCTACTGGCTAAAACAGCTCTTGTAGATTTAGATAGATATAGCTAGATATAGCTCTCTTCTCCTATAGATTTAACAAAGGAAAATACAATATAGCAGTAGTAGCATTTTTCAACGAATCAAGAGTCATAACTCTGTTATTACTAACAAGATCTAGCTGGTTTTCGAAATTGTCCAAGATTTCATTGATATACCGCGCTTTGCACAACTAGACATCATACTGAGGCTTCCTGCCAAATTTCATAGAAATCCAACAAGCCGTTTAAGAGGAGTAGCGCCGACAAGAAATTAAAATAAATATCAAAGGGCCATAACTCCGTCAAAAATCAGCGAACTGGAACAAAAGCGTGATATGCACAACTAGACATCTTACCGATGCTTCCTGCCAAGTTTCGTTGAAATTCAACAAGGCATTTAGGATGAGTAGCGCCGACAAGAAATTTTAAAGTAAGTGTTAAGTAATTAAAAAGATAATGAAAAAAATAGAAAAAAAAATAAATAAATTCAAATCATTAAAAAAAAACTTTGAACAAACTTGGTAAAGGACCATAAGCTTATAGCAAATGCAAAATATTAAACCTCTGGCTCTTGTAGTTTCCGAGAAGAAGATTTAAAAAAAAAAAATCCTATATAAGTCTATGTAAATCTGTGACCCTCGGGGGTGGGGACAAATTTGACCCCAGGGTCACCATTTGAACAAACTTAGTAGAGGACCATAAGCTGATGCTACACGTAATACATGAGAAGATTTTTTTCAGTTTTTCCCTATACAAGCCTATGTAAAACTGTGATCCCTGGGGTGGGGCCAAATGTGACTCCTGGGTCACCATTTGAACAAACTTGGTAGAGGACCACAAGCTTAGAGCAAATGCAAAATATTAAACCTCTGGCTCTTGCAGTTTCAGAGAAGAAGATTTCATAAGTTTTTCCCTATACATGTCTATGTAAAACGTGACCCTTGGGGCGGGGCCAAATGTGACCCTTGGGTCACCATTTGAACTAACTTGGTAAAGGACCATAAGCTTATAGTAAATGCAAAATATCAAACCTCTGGCTGTTGTAGTTTCCGAGAAGATTTTTAAAAAAAAAATCCTATATAAGTCTATGTAAAACTGAGACCCCCGGGACGGGGACAAATTTGACCCCAGGGTCACCATTTGAACAAACTTAGTAGAGGACCATAAGCCGATGCTACATGTAATACAGGAGAGCTCTGTGCCTTGTGGTTTCAGAGAAAAAGATTTTTTAAAGTGTTTTCCTATATTTGTCTATATGAAAAACATGCAAAACCTAAAATATACAAACTTTGGATCCCCGGAGCACGGCCATTTTTGAAAGCGGGGACTTTATTTGAATAAACTTGATAGTCTAGGCGTTGGCGATCATTTTAAAAGAAGAACTGTTGAAATCTGTCCAGTGGTTCTGGAGAAGAAGATTTTTTAAGGTTTCGACCATATATGGTAATGGCAGCCATCTTGGATGTAGCGCTGACCTAATTTTAACAAATCTAAAAAGCATTCATCTAAGGATCATCCATGTGAAGTTTGGTCAAAATTAGCCAAGCGGTTTCTGAGGAGAAGTCGTTTGAAGAAAAGTTAACGGACGACGGACGACGGACAACACACCATCCCATAAGCTCTGCTGGCCCTTGGCCAGTAGAGCTAAATATAGAAAAGTCTTTAAACAACTTCTACCCATGAACTGCTGGGTAGAATTTAACGGATCATTACAGGAAGCATCATTGCGTAGTCCTCTCAGATTTATACAAATCGTTCCCATCAACAAATATGGCTGCCATTACTAAAAATAGAGGTCTTTAAATGACCTACTCATGAACTGCTGGGTAGAATTTAACGAAATGTTACACTGGAGTATCCTTACGTGGTCTTCTCTCAGATTTATACAAGAGGTGTTCAATTTATAATGTAACACTTACATTTTGTAACTGAATCAAGTATCTCGACATTCTCACCGAATATGTTCATTTTAATCTCCAGTTTTTGGATTTGGCCTGGTTGGTTAAAGCCATTTATATTGTGTCATAGAGATTGGATTCTAAAAATATGTAAGTGATATGTATACCTCGTGGTCAGTAGGTTTAGAAAACATGTGTTGTAAACTATGGCTGTTGTTGGCAGAATAGCTACTTTAAGCAGGGTGGTAGAAATGTCAGGATAATATCACTTCTTTGTATGTTGTTGGCAGGATAGGGCCTTTAAGCAGGGTGGCTTTAACTAATAGTATGTTGATGGCAGGATAGGGCCTTTAAGCAGGATGGCTTTAACTAATAGTATGTTGATGGCAGGATAGGGCCTTTAAGCAGGGTGACTTTAACTAATAGTATGTTGATGGCAGGATAGGGCCTTTAAGCAGGGTGGCTTTAACTAATAGTATGTCGATGGCAGGATAGGGCCTTTAAGCAGGGTGGCTTTAACTGACAGTATGTTGATGGCAGGATAGGGCCTTTAAGCAGGGTGGCTTAAACTAATAGTATGTTGATGGCAGGATAGGGCCTTTAAGCATGGTGGCTTTAACTAACAGTACTAATGTCAGATATCATTTCTTTGTATGTTGATGGCAGGATAGGGCCTTTAAGCAGGGTGGCTTTAACTAATAGTATGTTGATGGCAGGATAGGGCCTTTAAGCAGGGTGGCTTTAACTAATAGTATGTTGATGGCAGGATAGGGCCTTTAAGCAGGGTGGCTTTAACTAATAGTATGTTAATGGCAGGATAGGGCCTTTAATCAGGGTGGCTTTAACTAATAGTACTAAGGTCAGATATCATTTCTTCGTATGTTGATGGCAGGATAGGGACTTTAATGTGTTCTTCATGTGGTATTTTTGAAGTTAAGTCATAAATAAGATCTCATATTCATGCCCGACTAATATTGAAATAATTGAACTCGTCATTATGTCATTATACAATTTTATCCCAGTTTAATAAATTCAATATTAAACATGCACTCATAAGATCCACTAGTAATTTGATATTTTAAATGTTTCTCAAAACTAGCATGCCACAGGTAGTTTTAAATAAGTTTGATGCATTAAAATGTGTAAAATGTTGTATGCTGTTTTAAAGGAACACATTGCAATCTTGAATGATTTTAAAGTTATTAAAACTAGCAGTTGATCTATTAATCCACAATCATGTTCACTTTAAACCTGCTTGCATGTAATGAAATATTTTGTTTGATTTTTTTTCTTCATTTTTTCTTCTCATTTTATTACAGGTTTAAATATATTATTGGTGCAATATAATTAACAATCAATGATATGCGTAAACAATTTGTTTTATACTATTCTTATAATTAACATTTATGACTGAACAAATGCAAGTTATCTAGAAAAACTAACTGGACAATGTGAGTTTTTAAAAGATTAAGAATGCCATGTGTCCCAAAAATAGAAACATTGATTTTGTTGCACTATAAAATCGAAGGTCAAATATTTCAAAAGCCATATTGATAACATAGTCCCATTGTGTCAGAATCGCGGGACACTTTATTGAATGCATCATATCAACACGTTTATCACAGATTTAAGAGTGACTGTGTTATATACTGGTACATTATACAACAAATGTATAATGCTATATAATAAGGCTTGGTTAGAAAAACATGAATTAATATAATTATTATAATCAAACAGCATTGTATACCAGTCAGGTATATAGTATGGCCATTTTCTAACTACTCAAGGGGTTGGGAGTGCAAGGGGGTTTGCCCTATATCCCTTCATTGTCTTAACTTTCAATGCATTTTTTAAAAAACAACTTTTTTTTTTTTTTTCCTTTTTTCAGTGTTACTAACGTGAGGATTTAAGCTACTATGTCATGCTACGCCACTGCCAGTGGTTAAGTAATACATTAAAAGAACATCGTCATGATTATCAGATGGGAGATTGAGGAATAAAAAATACTTACACTCAATAAAAGAGATCTCAATGTACTTTCCAGAACTGTTAAAGATCCAGAACTATCTATGGTATATAAGCATCAAACTCTCCAGAAATGTTAAAGATCCAGAACTATCTATGGTATATCCAGCATCAATCTTACCAGAACTGTTAAAGATCCAGAACTATCTATGGTATATCCTGCATCAAACTTTCCAGAACTGTTAAAGATCCAGAACTATCTATGGTATATCCAGCATCAATCTTTCCAGAACTGTTAAAGATCCAGAACTATCTATGGTATATATCCTGCATCAATCTTACCAGAACTGTTAAAGATCCAGAACTATCTATGGTATATCCAGCATCAATCTTACCAGAACTGTTAAAGATCCAGAACTATCTATAGTATATCCTGCATCAAACTTTCCAGAACTGTTAAAGATCCAGGACTATCTATGGTATATCCAGCATCAATCTTTCCAGAACTGTTAAAGATCCAGAACTATCTATGGTATATATCCTGCATCAAACTTTCCAGAACTGTTAAAGATCCAGGACTATATTTTTTTTAAATAACTTTTTGCAGTAAGAACTCTTTCTAAAAGTCAAACATGTTTCACTATTTAAATTCCACAATACCAGTCACAGAAAATCTTAGTTAACAAATAGAGTAAACACATTTAAAGTCAAAATTTGTCAATGGTATTCATTTTTACCACAATACCGTAACATATTAGATTTCTGATCTTATAGAATATAGAATCTCGTCACAAAATTGAAAAACATGTACGTACACGCTTTATTGCTGTATTTTCCTTATACAGGTGGACAGAATAAGCCACTTGGTGATTATTGACATTTTGGGTAAATTGGTATATTGGTAAAAATGTTTTACAGCATACCAGTTGTGTGTACAATGCTCTTCTGTTTATTCTGTATGCTTTATATATTGAATAGAGGTATAATTTAATCAGTTAAATGCTTGTTTTCACTTCGCATTATTTGAAAAAGTGCTCCTGTCAAAAAAGTGTTGTCATATATATATATATATATTTTTTATTGATTTTTAAATTAAAATTATTACAGGAAACAGAATATATTCATCTGCTAAATTGTATAAATTTATTTCTGGGTGAACAGTTACTGCTGGTTATTGACAGGAATCTGAGATTATATATGTACTGTATAACCCGTTTAAATGCCCCTGGGAGCATTGCATTTTACAAATTTTATACTGGAAGGGTGTTCCACGGAACACTTGTGTCGCCTGCCGTGTGCTTATTTCGGCAAGTACAATCAAACTAATAAGTTTGAAGACAGGTGTTGCCATCATTCAGTCAATGGCACGCCATTGCAAATTCCCGCGCCTGCCTTCAAGCCCAGCATGTGTATATGGTTATTGGGAGGGGATTTCAACAGTTTCTAAGTTATGACCAAGGGTTGGGTGGGGATGGACCCCAGGGCTGATGCTTTTTGGATGGTTGTACCTGTCAGCTCATACCTACTTAGTGGATATATGGCTTTAGGGTGGGGATCTCAATAGTTTCCAAGTTATGAACCAAGGGTTTTGTCCCCAGTGGTGGGAATAGACCCCAGGACCGATGCTGGTTGGATAGTTGTATCCGTCTGTTCATACTGTTTCTGTACAACTGCAGTTTCAGGGAAGAAAATATTTTAAGGTTTTTCCCTATACAATTCTGGGGTGGGACTTGATAGAGGACCATAAGCTTATGGTACATGAGACATATTAGACCTCTAGCTCATGTAGTTTCAGAGGTTTAAAAAAAACAACTATATATCTCTTATATAAATCTATGTCCCCCAGAGTGGGGCCAGATTTTACCCCAGGGTCACCATTTGAGCAAAAATTGGCAAAGGACCATCATCTTATATTTCATGCAATATATGAGAGCTCTACACCTTTTGGTCTCAGACGAGAAGATTTTTAAAATTTTCTCTACAAGTCCATGTAAAACTGGTGACACCTGAGGTGGGCCAGATTTTACCCCAGGGTCACCATTTAAATAAAATTGATAGAGGACCATAAGCTGATGCTACATGTAATATATGAGAGCTCTGTGCCTTGTGGCTTCAGAGATTATTTTTTTAAAAGTTTTTCCTTATGTAAGTCTATGTAAAACAAGTGACCCCTGGGGGAAGGGGCGGGGCTAAATCTGACATCAGGTTCACCATTTGAATACAGTTGGTACAGGACGATAAGCTTATGGTAAATCCAAAATATTAAACCTCTGGCACTTGTAGTTTCAGAGAAGAATTTTTAAATTGTTCTCCATACAAGTCGATGTAAACATGTGACCCCTGGGGCGCGGCCAAATGTTATCCCAGGGTCACCATTTGAACAAACTTGGGTAGAGGACCATCAGCTTGTTTATGTGTTGAAGACAGATGGAAATCTTATACCCATAATAGTCATTTAGGAAAATGAACTAACTACACAATATACAACTATGATTCAAGTTTGGCTGACCAAGACCATAAATTCATTAGGAACGGCTCAATGTAATAACTAAACACTGATGTCTACACCGCCAGAAAAACAATGCCAATTCCCACTTTTTACCGATATTAAAAAAGGGAAGAAAACAAATAGTTAATTACATTTAGGAATTCAATGTTGTTTATTTAAGTAACCATCATTTTATCATTTGATGTGCTGGATTGTATAAATTATATTTAGTGAAGTAAATGATATAAATGTGGTTTTATGTCCCATTAACACATCATAATTATCACTCGGTTATATTGGGACAGCAACCTCAGAGGTAGATAAGATGAAAGACGCAGTTTCCCATCAGACATGCCTCCACCAAGGAACTTACCCGCACCAAGCAGATCGAGAGAATTAGTAGCTCCAAACCACAATGCCTATTCACTGAGAGAATTAGTAGCTCCAAACCACAATGCCTATTCACTGAGAGAATTAGTAGCTCCAAACCACAATGCCTATTCACTGAGATAATTAGTAGCTCCAAACCACAATGCCTATTCACTGAGATAATTAGTAGCTCCAAACCACAATGCCTATTCACTGAGAGAATTAGTAGCTCCAAACCACAATGCCTATTCACTGAGAGAACTAGTAGCTCCAAACCACAATGCCTATTCTCTGAGCTGCCGAGGCCGCTATAAAAGAAGGAAATATTTCCTTCATTCAGAGAAAGCAGTGAGGGCAAATTCAGGGAGCAAACCCACACGTAGCTCCTAAGCTTAAGGTTTATAAAATACCTTTGTAGATATAAAACAAGCCGCGAGATAACATGTCCCCAAACTATTAAGGTCGTATCTGAAATGGGGGTTATTCAAATAAAAATAAGAAATTATTTATGAAAAAATAAAATTTATTTTAACACAATTCTTTAACAAACTCAGTTTTACTTGTATTAACAATAACATGCCAATTTTAAACAAAACTTGATATTTCCAATAATTATTAATTTATCATATAAAATACACCAAGGGATATATTCCATTAAAACAAACAAGGGACCCCAGGAAGGCAATTTATTCTACATCTATCAGTGAACCCTATTTTCTGAAATATGGTTCTTTAAACTAATTTTTGCATCTATCATGTCTATGGTTGGATGTTCAATTTCAAAAATGCTGGGGTCCAATGTATTTTTTAATGGAATAGCCCCAATAAATATACACAATTTTCAAATTATTTTGTGGGGTTGTAACGTTCTAAAAGTTCCAATAAACATCTGCAAACACAACATATTTATACAAAGATATTTTTACCTGGAATGACACACTCGCTGAAATCCCTCCACTGGTTCTAAAACAATTGAGATGACTAAAAAAAAAATCTTTCGACCTTGTGTAACCTTTCATTATCTTGATGAATCTATGAGTAATTTACAACTCCTCAAGTTGACCCTAACCTTTCAGTCAAGTATTAAAAACTGAACTGAACTGAATTATCCAATCCCTTCACCAGATCAAATGCATAGATGATAGAACCTGCCAGTTGTTTGTGGCACCTCATCAAGTTGACACAAACCTTTCTGTACAGTATGATCAAAGATCAAATCCCTTCACTAGATCAAATGCTTAGTTGATAAAAACCTACGAGTTGTTTGTGACACCTCATCAAGTTGACACAAACCTTTCTGTACAGTATGATCAAAGATCAAATCTTTTCACCAGATCAAACGAATAGATGATAAAAACCTATGAGTTGTTTGGGACACATCATCAAGTTGACACAAACCTTTCTGAAGAGCATGATCAAAGATCAAATCCCTTCACTAGATCAAATGCATAGTTGATAAAAACCTATGAGTTGTTTGTGACACCTCATCAAGTTGACACAAATCTTTCTGTACAGTATGATCAAAGATCAAATCTTTTCACCAGATCAAACGGATAGATGATAAAAACCTATGAGTTGTTTGGGACACATTATCATGTTGACACCAACCTTTGAACTGTTTGTAAAGTATCATAAAAATTTTACCATATATTCATACTTTAAAATATCAGCTACTGACATTGACTGGTACCTTTAAATTGTTATATATTATCATAAACATTCCTCAATCTGTTCGAAAGTTATAGAATTGAAAACCAGATTTCGACCTTTTACAAGCCTCAGTGTGCTTAATTTTGTTGACAAGGACTTTTGAGTTATTCACAACAAATCATCATATATACCAACCCTTTTAATACCTATTTGTGTACTATCATTTTGTTAAGGACCCCACAACCCAATTTTTATTGAGCAGCATGATTATTGAGCAGCATGATTATTGAGCATGATTATTGAGCAGCATGATTATTAAAGAAACTAACCCGCCAAATAACTGCAAAATTACGCTGCAAAACCATTTTAAAAACTCTATCCAGGTGTTTTAAGGCCATATACTAGTGAATATGTGCTGAATAAAATTATAGGTTTCTTCCAGGATTCTAAAACTACCCGCAACTGAATATGGGTTAAATGGATTATAAGTTGGTAACTCTTAATTCGACGCTCGTTTTGGGGTTTGGCTTGGCTGGTTAAAGCTGGTTGTATTGTGTCTATAGAGTTTGGATTCTCAAAATATGTGTTATATATATATCTAACATGGTTTATGAAAATACTCAATGCTGATTGGCTATTGAGCAGTTTTAGAAAAGGCTATAAAAAACTCTGATTTGAAATGTCAGAAAACATCCAAAACAACGATAATGTTATTTTAAGGCAACTTACGTTCAAACAACACATTGAACTTGCCTATGGCCCTTGGTATCGATGGTCTTCAAGTCCCGCACATCAGGTTTTTATACATCAGGACAATATAAACCCACTGCAAATATTTTATTTCTTAAATATCTCGTCGTCAGTAAGTTTAGAAACGGTGTACATCTGTTGTAAAATATGCTTGCTGATGGTGAGATAGGGACATTAATATGTAATACAAAACCCATGACATTATTTTTTTATAAACGTATCAACAGTTTCTTAATTGGAATAACAAATTAACTTCAAGTGTGAAAGTCAGTTGAATTGTTGTTTAATGGCTTATCATTATTAATTGGTTATTTTGAGCGGTCCCAGTGAGAGAGGGGAAGGATACATAGGAATATGGGAACCTTGTCCTTCTGTTACTATCGAATAGATTCCTATGGTTCTCTACCATGCTCAGAGTATAGACTCCGACACTTGGGACTCCCCGTCCCCATCCTAAAGATGAGGCTAGGGGAAGCATCTTGTCCAAGGACATACCGAAGTATAGCCTCGGTCACCCAGCCCGCTTCCGATTTCTTCGTTACGCTATGCTACACGGATCCAGAACCAGGGCCTGGGGAAAATAGGACGTTTAAAATCGCCCTCTCGTTTTGGGCGATCTTGGTGAGATTTTTAGAGATTCAACGAGACTTTCAAAAAACATATTTTTAAGTTAATTTAATAATATTTTCTTATTTTTAACTTATGACAAGCAGCAAGTGACGTTAAACAGTTTAACTGCTGCATCAACAATTGACGTTGTACTTGTTTTTACAACATGTCACGTAAACGTCGACTTTATGAGCGTGAAAAAAATGCGCGAATAAATTGTGCTAGTCGCTAGTGGGCGCTTTAATTGACCTAATCTGCCCAGACCGATATCTGCAAGTAAGACATATGCATGATACGGTCTAGCTGACCGAGACTAACCGAAGTAACACTGTGGCACCAGTGACACTTGAACTTTTAATCTCCAGATTCAGACAGAATCAAACGTTTTATCCACCGGGCCATCGCGGCCCATGCATGTTCTTAAACAAGACGTCTAATTTGTAGTGATGTACCTATTAATCGATTGTAATCGATCATCAGTTACATTGGCATTTGATTATGATGATAAATTATCATCAGTAAAATGTAAAAATGCACTTTAATTAATGTTAAAAATAGAAATAAACATGATAATCTAGGAGACAATAGTTAGAAAATATACTTGTGAATATGAGCACATGAACAATAAACAAATATCAAATAGAATTACTTTGTTGTTTAAAATAAAATAACAATGGCATAAGAAACAAGACAAGAGAACAGAAATGTTTTAAAGTTCAAGGCCTGAAACACGTTATACCTCATATTGACTAACCGATTATAACTGATGAATGATCGGTTACACCAAACCGATTGTAACCGATGATCGATTGTAAATTTCAACTGATTGCCGATCACTACTACTTCGTCAATATCTTTTTTCCATCGAACAACTTTTAGTTTAAACATATTTTATTGGAAGTTTTTACTAAAAACAAGCAAATGGGTTGGGTAACAAGGTGTGATAATATTAAATTCAACACTCCCCATCAACAGAACAAATTTGCATTACGTAATAGCTGGTACTTAACAATATAATTTAACAGTAATTATGGCAAAGTCATCAGCTAATAAAGAAATACTGGTAAGCTAAAAAAGAAACTAACGTTCATTATGATAAGTTTCTTCTAGGAACATTTGCAAAATAAAATCCATCATATTTGGAACTAGAATTATGAATACCTTGTATCACATTTTAGTGAAACATATAATATAAAGAACAACATTTAAGTTACATACAACAATCTTGACGGTGGTTCAAAACATTTACTAAACATGTGTAAAAGTGAATTAAACTTATCATTTAAATTTGCATTTTGAGAAAATATATTTTGAAGTATTTGTAAACATGCTAGATTTATAATGTCTAAATCACGATTTTAGTTCTTAGCATGAGTTATGCCCCTTTCCCAAACAAACTGAATGTCTTTCAAGTTTTATTTTCACTACACTTGTATGGTGATGTCAAGATGTCACGTGTTCCTTTTTACGAGTCATTTTCACCGTTTCGATGTTGTTTTTTAATTCCTGAACACAAAACAACTAAATATCAACCTTCATGGATATGAAATTCATACTGTTGTCCAATACAATTTTGGTTGCCTTTCTTCCATCTTTTTCATATGTCCTGCATTGTCACATGCTTTTGGTTGGTTGATTCTCTATAGAGATATATTTCAGTTCCTATTTGTCACCATTTTTCACTTCTGTACTTCATGATGGCAACTGAGTTAAATTGTCTGAAGGCAAAAAATAAATAAATAAATAAATTTTAATACAGAATTAGTTTAAATTTCACATGGTGTAAATAATTTTCACATGGTGTAAACTTGAAAAACAACACTTTCTTTCTCTAACAACTGATTAATATTACAAATTTACGAATATATTACACATATTTCCAAAAACATGACCCATTTAAAGAGGCTCTACCTACATCTTTTTGTCCACCAATTGATATAAACTTTCCTTAATTATAAAGAGGACTATGAAAAAGGTAAATGACAATAATTTCATTCCATGTAATATGCGTTTTGCTGGGGAAAAACAGTATTGAAAAGATCGAATTTTTGGAATTGTATTCGTAATTGTTTTAGACAAGCCGATTGCGGAGATTTTCCGATCTTATTCGTTTACAATCTGAACTGCCTCGTCGGATTGGCGAAGAGTTCCGATAGATTCGTTTATTATCGCAACTGCCCCAAATAGTTTTTAATCGCATTGTGCATGCCCGAGAAAATCGTAAAAATTCGTAGTTCTCAGGCAGGAATAAACGGCAGGGCAGCATTTTATTCAAGATATTGTTTTGATCATAATTAATAATTTACAGAACTGAAATACGAACCATGTTTCTTCTTTGAATACTCATAAAATAGCTTTGTATACATATAAATGCAGTAATATTGAGTATTTAATATTTTACATTACAAATCGCGTAGATATAGGTAGTGCCTCTTTAAAGCATATTAAACAATGATGCAATATTAGCAATACTTTAAACAATTTATTGCTGAATAAAAAAGAAAGAAAAGAATACTAGAGTATAGGGTAGTAGGAAAGAATGGCGGGTATATATTTTAAGCATTCAGTTGAGTCAGCACTTATCTGTATAAATGGGACAAAATGGTGATTCTTCTATAAACCTCTATAATGTGACCACTTATCATAAATGACAAGTATTCAAATGGGTCATCCTGGAGAATAAAACAAAGGTTGGATGATATAACATGGATACACAACACATACCAATGTTTTTCATCAAAAGAGTGAAATTTAAAAAAGTTAAACAAGTTGTATCAGAAATAGAACGTGTTTAAGAATAATAATGATTATCTGAATCCTTGTATTCAATAATCGCATTTAAATCTATCAACTTTGCAACTTGTACATCTATGGTAGACGTTCATGTGGCAGTCCGGGGAGACTGATATGTTATTTGGGCCTTTTCTCCTGACCTGACATGCTACCAAGCTGCAGGGCGAAGGTTACAAAGGTTAATAATAATATGTGTGTGTTTATTGTGGGGTTTACATCTGGGTAACAATGGAACCCCTTCCTCCTTTATGTATAGAGGGGAGGCCCATTTCAGCCAACTGTTGGGCACTGGTTTCTGTGGGGGAAGTAATACAGGTGGTCCCCAATGGCTGTCCATGGTAGTCTGGTAAGTATCGGGACTTGACACTTATGTTAACATATCTCGCTGGTTTGCCAGTTTGGTTTGTCTCAGGCAATCGGTTGTCTCCCCGGGCCTCAACAAAAATTGTAACTTATAATACATAAACTCTATAGCCAAACTAAATGCCACTACAGTGTTGTAAGTTACCATATGCTTATGGTGCATGGTTTATGGTGTAAAATAAAAAAGTTATTTAAAGGAAGTTACATCATGCTGATACTTCCTACCAACTTCCATGAAAATCGGATGAAAAAGTGTAGGAGTTGAGCCGAAATACTTAAACAAGAGGGCCATGATGGCCCTATATCGCTCACCTGAGTAAATTTGAACCAATACAAGAGGGCCAAGACGACCCTAAAGCGATCACATGAGTACTAGCACATTATCGAACTTCTTCGAAATCTTATGGTCATATACAATCTGTGCAAGTTTGGTTAAGATTGTTCAAGAAAATGTGGGCTCTGTTGTATATAACAACATTGATATAGACAGTTTAAGGTGCCAGAGAGTAACACCTTGGGCAGAGCTAAATGTGACTCCAGGGCTACATGTAATATATGAGGACTGTGACCCCCGGGGCGGGGCCAAATGTGACCCCAGGGTCACCATTTGAACAAAATTGGTAGAGGACCATGAGCTTAAAGGTGAAATATAGCGTGTATTTTGAGTATATATTCGGAAATATACGTATATAATATACAATATTTTCAAATCTGACACTTATTGGTTGTCCGGTTTTCTCACAGTAGCCAATTTTATCCCATAGCGCACACGCTTCGAGTTTCGCCCTTTTTGAAGACAGGTAAGTGACACGTGATCCGGTGACGTCATTGGTACCAAACGATTCGCGGTGTCGCATTGAGTTGTATAGTATTGTCTATGTAGGATTACGTTTTATGGTACTTGTTAAAAATGCCGTGTGTTGTTGCTGGGTGAAAAAGTTTGCATAAAGAAGGACAATATAATAACCTAAGTTTTTTTCGTTTCCCTAATCGAGATAATGATATACTAAGATTTGAAGTGTGGGTAGACGTTACCGAAGAAAATCGCCCGACTCGTCGAGAAAGTGGGAACCTACGAAAGACGCGCGAGTTTGTAGCAAACATTTTGAGTTGACTTCGTGGGAAGTCCATCCTTTGGTTTCATTATCTTTGAATTTGGAGAACAAAAGGGCATGCAGATTAAAATCAACAGCGGTACCAAAGATATTCGACTATAAAAATGAGAAGTGCATAACCCCGCCGTCTCCAAGCAAGTTGTATTCGCCTATTCGACCGGCGTTGAGGAAATTCATACATGAAGTAAGATTGAAATGTATGTTCAATTATCTTAGCACCTCATCGGGTATACGTATGATAAATTGAAGAAAGGTGTATAGTCTTAGATCTTTATATACACCGTGAATGTTTAGCTGTTGAATTAGAAGCATGCGTCTTTACGTGAATCAATGAAGAGTTGACGGCGCTAATATTATGTAGCCGTCTTTTTTTAAAAGATTGCTAAGAACGTTCAGCATATAAATTTAAATGAATCCGGTGAAATAAACACTGTGTATTTGTTTCCAAATTGTAATTTTAATAATTTTAAATTATACACCCTCTTCTGCCAATAGTATTATAGATATATATTATCAACATATATAGGTCTATGGATTTGAAAAAAAATACAAAATGTTTCATGGATATTTATTACAAGGCAGAAAATTAATAATATTACTAGCTTTTATATTAATTCAGTAATTTTTTATGGCAAAGCAACAACAATAACGCCTCTTAGCTCGTGCAATAAGTAAAACAAGTATAACAGAATAATATACTTTATATTATGGTAATTTGATATATTTGGTCTGTTTTCGATCTGTATATCAGGAGTAAGTAAACATGAGTAAGTATACTTACTAACTGTCTATATCGGTCTCAAAATACATTTGGCTATATTTTTTAAATCATAGTATTTTTCTCTCTTTGTGCGCGACAAATATCATGTGATATATCCGTCTTGTGTAATACGCGTCTGCCCTCGGCGGTATTACACCGCTCATGTAATTGCAATAAACAGGAAATATATCATAAAACTAGGTTTCCCTAAATGGTGCGTGCTTTTGTGATATACCGACGTATGTACCCAAATTAGGCTGCACTTCAATAGTGCACTGCAATATTTTATTAGTCTATATTGATATTTGGGGGCACGTGGAGACTAGAGAGCGTGTCATATTGCATACACCGCTTCTAGAGTGTTTGGTGTTGATGGCGACTTATGGCAAATATATAATACTATAGCAATTATGGCGCCGACATTATATGCTGTTTCATTTATTATTGTTTTTATTCATTTTTTATCAATTATGGATAATATCTAATAAATATATTTGTTCCATGTTTACTTATCGGCAAAAAAATCTGACGCCCGTATTACCATAGAGATACATACATATATATCCATGTATTAATGTATAGGTATAGACCAGGTCCATTCATTCGGAATATACTACATTTCGCGGTTATTGTGTATGTACCAAGATGTTGCAGTGTTGCAGGTGACTTACTGTCAGATTTCGATGAAAACAATGTTTACGTTGTTTTTTTGTTTGTTGTTGCTGTAAGTGTATAAATACGCTATTTTGTTAGATTAGTGAATAGTGTAATGAACCACTGAACGTAACGAATGACATGACACGATAGTCTTTACAAGCTATCAATTTGCACCTGCACCGCGTACGACTTCATCATCAGTTGATGAATCCGATGTATTTTCGTCCTCAGACACGTATTCTGGCTCCAAACCTAAAGGTTGCACATGATGTAACCGTTTTATCACGGGCATTTCCTCTGACATCGCTTAATTCTCACATTTTCACACAAGGTATACTGTTTTGCGTTCAGTCCCAATGTAAACAAAAAATAGTTTGTTCCTAATGACGTCATTTCCGGAAATTCGCGCAAGAGTTTTTCCCCTTAGATTTTTTTCGATTTTTTTAGCAATGCCTGTTCGCCTTTTCAGTTTTTATCTTTAAAAACATATTTTCACTAAACATACATCAATAGCATAGTACACATCGTATTTATAATGATATTTAGTAATTAAAAACATATCAACAACGGATTTGTTGATTTAGGACAAATTTCATCTTTAACAAATGCAAAATATTTAACCTCTGGCTCTTGCAGTTTCAGAGAAGAAGATTTTTAAAGTTTTTCCCTATACATGTCTATGTTAAACATGTGACCCTTGGGGCGGGGCCAAATGTGACCCGGGGTCACCATTTGAACAAACATGGTAAAGGACCATAAGCTTACAGTAAATGCAAAATATCAAACCTCTGGCTCTTGTAGTTTCCGAGAAGATATTTATTTTTTTCCTATATAAGTGTTAGTCTATGTAAAACTGTGACCCCGGGGTGGGGACAAATTTGACCCCTGGGTCACCATTTGAACAAACTAAGTAGAGGACCATAAGCTGATGCTACATGTAATACATGAGAGCTCCGTGCCATGTGGTTCCAGAGAAGAAGATTTTTTTCAGTTTTTCGATATACAAGCCTATGTAAAACTGTGACCCCCGGGGCGGGGCCAAATGTGACCCCTGGGTCACCATTTGAACAAACTCGGTAGAGGACCATAAGCTTATAGCAAATGCAAAATATTAAACATCCGGCTCTTGCAGTTTCAGAGAAGAAGATTTTTTAAGTTTTTCCCTATACATGTCTATGTAAAACATGTGACCCTTGGGGCGGGGCCAAATGTGACCCGAGGGTCACCATTTGAACAAAACTGGTGAAGGACCATAAGCTTATAGTAAATGCAAAATATCAAACCTCTGGCTCTTGTAGTTTCCGAGAAGAAGATTTTGTAAATATTTACCTATATTAGTCTATGTAAAACTGTGACCCCCGGGGTGGAGACAAATTTGACCCCAGGGTCACCATTTGAACAAACTTAGTAGAGGACCATAAGCTGATGCTACATGTAATACATGAGACCTCTGTGCCTTGCAGTTTCAGAGAAGAAGATTTTTTAAAGTTTTTTCCTATATGTCTATATGAAAAACATGCAAAATCTCAATATACAAACTTTGGACCCCCGAAGTATAGCCATTTTTGACCCCGGGGACTTCATTTGAACAAACTTGATAGTCTATGTGTTGGCGATCATTTTAAAAGAAAAACTGTAGAAATCTGTCCAGCGGTTCTTGAGAGTAGATTTTTTAAGGTTTCGACCATATATGGTAATGGCGGCCATATTGGATGTCGCGCTGACCTAATTTTAACAAATCTAAAAAGCATTCATCTAAGGATCATCCACGTGAAGTTTGGTCAAAATTGGCCACGCGGTTTCTGAGGAGAAGTCGTTTGAACCAAAAGTTAACGACGACGGACGGACGGACGGACGACGGACGAAGAGTGATCCCAATAGATCACCTTTGAGCCTTCGGCTCAGGTGAGCTAAAAACGAAAAAACATATATAATCGTTCATGTGTTGAAAATGACGTAAAACACCATACAAATTAAAAATAAATAAATCCTGTAACGTCGCAAAAAACCCATTCAACCAGAACGCCATGACAATATATGCTACTAGAAATCATACTTCCTATCAAGTTTCATGAAAATCGAATGAAAAATGTAGGAGAAGACGAGCAGATGAAGAGCGGGAGGGTGTGACATATGGAAGGACAAGGCGGCAACAGTTTGTTCTTTCAAGGAGCGTCAAAAATAGTTTATATAACTAGACGGGTGTTCCACAGAACACTTGTGTTGCCTGCCATGTTCTTATTTCAGCAAGGACATTCTATTAAACTATATAGTTGAAGACAGGTGGTGCAACTAGTTTCATGACCATAGTAGTATTTTGCCAAGTCATGAGCTAGGTAAGGCTGCAGCTTAAAGTTTTATGAAAAGGGGCATAGCTCTGCCAAAATGAAAGTCAGCATTACTGGACAAGTGTAATGACATTCCTTGGGGTAAAACCTGTGAATTTTCATGAACATAGATCAAACACTTTTCATGTTATGGTCAGTCAGTAATGAGCTTGGTTAGGTTGAAGGTTCAAGTTTTATGAAAGGGAGCATAACTCTGCCAAAATGAAAGTCAGGTTTATTGGACATGTGTAATGACATTCCTAAAGTTAAGATGAAGATGTGTGTGAAGTTTTATGAACTTATGTCAAATACTTTTCAAGTTATGGACAAGGTTAGCTTGCAGGTTAAAGTGTGACGAACGGACAAGTGATTCCTAAGTGACTGCCATGCTACGCAGGTGACACAATAAAGAAGGATTTTACATTGTTAAGATTAAGATTGAGCAGTGCCACAACACCTGGACAGGTGTGCCACAACCACATGTTATCAAATACTTACATATAATTTGGCTGTATATACTCTGTAAGTACTCTTGAGAGTTGGAATCCTTCTTGTTGCCCGCGGCAACCTCAAGGTCATAATCTGGACCGTACTCCATCAGATGCTGAAAGAAAAAGTTATGAAATAACTACTGTGAAATGCCAACAAGCACCAATATTCACTTATTTTGACACGATCGAGAGCTTTCATTATGTAATAAAATGGCCAATTTGCAAGATTCATGTGAACAGTTTAAGAAGATCCCATTAGTAGCTTTGAGAAGCAGTGATCGCATATGGTAATTCCTGTATATGTCCACAGCACGTGGAAGAATTTCATATTTGCTGTATCACCTTACACCTCTTAACAGAATTAAAGCTAAGATGAGTTACATCACCTATACATAACTAAATATTTCCTTTTTTCAATCCCCATTTTGTAATCATAACTTTTAATAAATGTATTGCCTTTTAAAATGATAAAGATTTTAATGTTGCTTCCAAGATCATTTGCAAACATCCTAAACACATAGTATCAAGTTCGAAAGCTAAGTTAGTGGTTTAGATTTGGTTATTTCATGTTGCTGAATACCAATTACATCTGAAGCATTGAAGCTTGACCCACCTGATTATCAGGAATATCATTTGGCAACTTCTTGCCTACCACAATACCCGTCAGGTACGCCCAACAACGGGCAGTGTTGGCATGGTGATAGCCGCCCCCTCCTAGCAACAACAATGGCAGTTTCCATGACAACAAGGTATGTATACACTTCCCTAGCGACAGTGGTGTCAGATTGAAGGACTCCATGGGATCCCCGGCGATTCCGTCTGCCCCACACTGACATACAACAGCATCAGGTTGGAACCGTTCCTTCACCTTTACCAACACCCTGACAAGTACAAATAATATTATGCAAATGGTAAAGCGGATAGCACATTTTAGAGTTCATTTTGTTAAAACAAAACACAGCAATCTTGAACAGTTACCAAGCACAGAAATTAGCTACTTGACTTATCATCCATTGGGATTGCTTGGATATTAATTAAATACAAGTGAACGATCAACAGTGAACGCCGGATTGCAAATTCAACATTTTAACTGAAAAATATAAGTAAAAAGCGGGGATAATTCAGGCAAAATACATGATGGAATTATGTTTTTTGTCATATAACATTGTGTAATGATAATGAACATGTGTGCCAAGTTTCAAAGCTTTCTGACAATATGAGGAAACATAGACAGATAGACAGACGGAAATCGCCAAACTACAAGTTTCGTTGATAATACCTGCTTACTAAATTTTTTCAAATGTAAAATAAACTTGTCTCATTTGGAAGTCAAAGTATTGATATTTGAATGGCCAGTACTATAGCAACATCATTTTAACTTTTTGTTATATCTCAGCATTACCATGTCCGATCTTCATCAAATTGTAACAGCACCTTCCTCTCATCAAGCACTGACAATACCCTGAAAACTAGGTCACTGTGACTTAATTGATTCCAAAATAAACCTTACATTAACCTTTTTTTTAAAGTTTGTTTTTGTTATATCTTGTGTTTTCTTTATATCTCAAGATCACCATGTCCGATCTTTATCAAATTTAACAGCACCTTCCTCTCATCAAGCACTGACCATACCCTGAAAACTAGGTGACTGTAACCTATTTTCTCCAAAATATATCTTATGTTAACCTTTTTAACTTTGTTATACAGGCATCAACACTTTTTTTTTTAACTTCGGCATTGCCATGTCCAATTATTTTGTATATCTCAGCATTGCCAGGTGCAATTATTATAAAACTTGGACAGTAAGTTGCTGACATGTACCAAACATCATGCGCTGAAAATGAAAACTGGGTTTTCAACATCAAAGCATCCTCCGATTCCCAAAAAACACAATTTATCTAGAAAAGTTCTATTAAATGGTTTCACCAAACACACAGTCACTCATCTTTCACATTTTGGAAAACCCGGCTTTAACGCCACCAGGCGCGACTCTCTTGTATTACTTTTCTTTGTAAGGCCCCTTTTTTCTCAGAATGGCCCTATTATAACAATTAGTAATATGCAAACACGATTTTCTCTGTAAGAGTTGCTTATGATGATGACATGATCCCTATATGACAGCAATGTAGACATTTCTAACCTGCAAACCAGAGATGCAAACTCTGGATCCTTGATGCCATCTTTGAGTGGAATGTTGACACTGTAGTATTTCCCTTTACCGTACCCCAGGTTACTAATGCTGCCAGTACCTGAGAAATGATGAAAGTTATTATTTGAAATACTGACACTGAAGTATTGCCCTTTACCATACCCCAGGTTACTAATACTGTCAGTACCTGAGAAAATATAAAGGTTGGAATGTTGACACTAGTATAATTTCCCTTTACCGTACCTCAAGTTACTTATACTGCCAGTATCTGGGAAAAGATGAAGATTATTATTTAGAATATTGACCCTGTAGTACTTCCCTTTACTGTTTCCCAAATTACTGATACTGCCATACTGATACAGAAAGATAAAGAATTTCTACGACAATGAGTTTTTTTTATTATTATTTTTTAATAACTACTTTGTTCAATATTGTCCCAATACAGTTCTTTCCGTCATCCCATTATTTCTTTACATGACAAGTGTAGGGCCATTATGGCATAAGCAGGACCAATACGAAATGTCCTGCACCTGCAGCCTCGTAATTATCCCCAATGGCCCGGTTATATATACGAACAAAGTTGGGCAATGCCATGTTGTGACCTAAATGGAAAGATAGTATACACACACTGCCACGTGATCTACCTTGGAAGATACACCCTTTCCTCTCTGGTCAATAATGGTGTTGTACAATGGCATGTGACCTATCTGGGATTGTATACATCTCTACTTCTCTGGTCAGTAATGGTGTTGTACAATGTCATGTGACCTACCTGGGAAGATACATCTCTATGTCTCTGGCCAATGATGCTGTTGTATAAAGGGCATGTGACCTACCTGGGAAGATATATCCCCATTTCTCTGGTCAATAATGTTGTTGTACAATGTAATGTGACCTACCTGGGAAGATACATCCCTACCTCTCTGGTCAATAATGCTGTTGTACAATGTCATATGACCTACCCGGGATTGTATACATCTCTACTTCTCTGGTCAATAATGCTGTTGTACAATGGGTATGTGACCTACCATGGATTGAAATGGTTGATTTAATTGGATTTTATAGTCGCACCAACAGCTAAGGTCATATGGCGACTTTCCAGCTTCCATTGGTGGAGGAAGACCCCAGGTGCCCCTCCGGGCAATTTTCGTGCACTGGCGAGCACCTGGGTAGAACCACCGACGTTCCGCAAGCCAGCTGGATAGCTTCCTCACATAAAGATTCCTAGGCCCCTGAGGGATCGAACCTACAGCGGTGAGGGGCAAGTGATTTCAAGTCAGAGACGTTAACCACTCGGCCACGGACGCCCCCTGACCTACCTGGGAAGATACATCTCTACTTCTCTGGCTTATAATGCTGTTGTACAATGTCATGTGACCTACATGGGAAGATACATCCCTACTTCTCTGGTCAATAATGTTGTTGTACAATGAATCAATGGGCATGTGACCTACCAGGGAAGATATGTCCCTCCTTCTCTGGTCAATAATGGTGTTGTACAATGTCATGTGACCTACCTGGGAAGATGCATCCCTATTTCTCTGGTCAATAATGATGTTGTACAAGGTCATGTGACCTACCTGGGAAGATATATCCCTACTTCCCTGGTCAATAATGCTGTTGTACAATGGGAATGTGACCTACCTGGGAAGATATATCCCTACTTCTCTGGTCAATTATGCTTTGTACAATGGGCATGTGACCTACCTGGGAGATATATCCCTACTTCTCTGGTCAATAATGATGTTGTACAATGGGCATGTGTCCTACCTGGGAAGATACATCTCTACTTCTCTGGTCAATAATGATGTTGTACAATGGGCATGTGACCTACCTGGGAAGATACATCTCTACTTCTCTGGTCAATAATGCTGTTGTACAAAGCCATGTGACCTACCTGGGAAGATACATCTCTATTTCTCTGGTCAATAATGAGGTTGTACAATGGCATGTGACCTACCTGGGAAGAATCCCACCAAGTACTTGTGTATTGATACTGTCATCACCTTGTTGGTTGTACTGAAGGCATCTTCCACACCTGTAACATGTCGTATTACATGCACAATAACTGGCTTAATTCAACTTGACACAGTGTTCAAATGATTAATATACTCATAATTTGGTAGATTGTATCCGACGGGTTGTCTCTAATCGTTACTTTCATTTTTCCTGAAACAACTAGAACTATCAATGAAGGTGATGAATACCCCCACTTAAATTCTAGGTCAAAGGGCCATACTTCTGTAATAAATTAGACAATCAACAATGGGTATGTAGAGGGACATAAGGTCATCAGTTGTTATGTGTATATCACGTTTGGGAACAACCCATTCAAAACTGAGGAATGCAAGTAATAAAAATGTGTTAGGGTACGGGACACAATGCGACGCAAGGGGACAAAAATGTGTTACGTGGCACGACATTATAGAACGTGATTCCTATATAGCCCCTACTTCACTTTGTGAAAGTGGGAGTATAATCATCTTTGTCTACATTTTTAACAAAATAACATTTGATATACTTTGTAGCCTAAAAAATAACTTAAAACCAGTCATGAGCTTATCAGAAATCAAAATTAAACGCAAAGAACATATTTATTATTGTATGGTACAGCAACATACTGTTTGTTATATTTCCGTACAGTCATATTTTTTTGAAGTGTGTTATCCAGAAGTTACACTAGATGCATGGGGAAAGGCATACAATTAAATTGTATTGATATTTACTAAGTGAACTTATGGAATATCCAACTCATATGTCACGGTATATCTCTCGTCTTACACTTAAAAAAAATAAAAACATGTTATTTGCTCGTAACACCTCGTTTGACATTTATAACTATTGCCAATAAAACATATATTTTGAAACTATAACTTACCATCACCATGGTGAAGGTCAAGGTCAACATACAGAACCCTGCTGTACTTCCGCCTAAGCCGCAGTATACCCAACACAATATCATTGGTGTAGCAGAAACCGGAGGCACTGTCCCTGTAACAGGGGATCAAATACATGTTGACGGTCAAGTTCATCATACAGAACCCTGTCCCGTAAAAGGGGTCAAATACAGCAACTCTGCATCACTCGTCTCGGCCACTGTGTTATGGGCCATACAATTTTGCCACTTGAGGCTGAACAAACTATATACTAGTCAAAATTCCTAAGTATCCAACTAAGAATAGGTCAATAGTATTCTCATTGTTTTGTCATTTTAAGTCAAGCTTGATTGAAAATAAAAAAATAACGAAATTTAAATCATCTGCTCCTTTTTTCTCCAACAATATTTCCAGGACAGCTCACAAGTTATGACATGAAGACCCCAAAATTAGTAGCTGTCACCATCTTCCCTAGTGCTTTCTTATTTGAAGTTTCAAGAGCGTCTGTGATTTTTTTTCCGAGATTCTGGTTGAAAAAAGTTTTTATTGACCTTGATCTTTGACATGAAGAGCGAGAAAAAAATATATAAAAAAATAAATAAATAAATAGGAGCCATCCAATTGGAAATTACACTTGGGAATTTTGAAGAGTTTGGGTGTATTCTTTTAACAGATCTTAGTTGGAAAGCACTTATTATGATGGGGGTCACAATGATTTTGACCTTTGGCCTAAAGACCCTCATAATAAATAGCAATCATCCCTTTCTTATTTCTGATGTGAAGTTTCAAGCGCATGTGTGTAGTCTTTTATGAAATGCTGGTCCGGAAACATTTGTTCATGATTGGGTCAAATTCAATGACCTTGACCTTACATCTGATGACCCAAAAATACAGGTGTCATCCTTTTCCCTAGGGCATTATTCTTGTGAAGCTTAGTTTTTATGTGTATCCCTTTAACAGATATTAAACATTTCTGATGGAGTCAGTGACCTTGAATTGAATTGGATTGGATTTTATAGTCGCACCAACAGCTAAGGTCATATGGCGACTTTCCAGCTTCCACTGGTGGAGGAGGACCCCAGGTGCCCCTCCGGGCAATTTTCGTGCACGGGCGGGCACCTGGGTAGAACCACCGACGTTCCGCAAGCCAGCTGGATAGCTTTCTCACATAAAGATTCCTATGCCCCTGAGGGATCGAACCTACAGCGGTGAGGGGCAAGTGATTGCAAGTCAGAGACTCTAACCACTCGGCCACGGACGCCCCTTGACCTTGACTTAAAGGCCCCAAAGTCAATAAGGATCATACTCTCATCTCACCAAAATCATTACTTACAGCGTCTCCCTGGCCGAGTGGTTAACAACGTTGCGTTGTAAACCTTCTCGCTTCTCTCGCTGCGGGTTCGAATCCCATTTGGAGCTCGACTTGTAAGTGAAAAACTTACGGATGGCGGGAGGTGTACAGAACTGGTTCTATCCAGGAAAGGTGGGTGGTCTGCCCCCACCACACAAAAAAAAAAAATTGACCGTCATATATAACCCGACGTGTTGAAAATGACGTAAAACACCATACAAACTAACAAATGTTCCAAGAGTCTGCGTATAACCCTCCATGAGTTATTGATTGGAAACCAAAAGTTAACAGACATGCACAAAATGATGTATGGACAAAGCCTTATAAAAAAGCATATGAAAAACCTCTCCGCCATTAAGCAAGAGCTGTTTTTGCTTTTGAGGTCTTGTCTATTTATTGGGAAACTTAGTTGAAAAAGGGGCACAATTCTGTTAAAATTCAAAACAGAGTTATGGCACTTGTCTATAAGAGTTCCTCTTATGAAATTGAATCAATGTGTAAAGATTCATTGAATTCCTGTAAGTAGTTTTTGAGCTGTGAGCTTGATGTAAAAGGTTAACGGACGTCGACGCCGGAGCAAAATGAATAGCTTGACTTTTCTTTGAAATGTCAAACTAAAAAGGCCAAGCATGGCAGTTAAAAGACAGGTCAGTTAAATAGATATAAAATGTATTGAACAAATGCTTAACTTAAGAATCTATTGCTAAAACTGTTGACTAATATCCTGTTTTTATCAATATTTACAAAATTCTTACTTCTTGCCATGATGCCATCCGCCATACCAGTTGATGGCAACATCACACGAGCCGTCCATCAAACGATCTGCGGCTGTCAGAGTGGCTCCACAAACCAGAGATGTGTACTCGTAAACGCCCAGGTGCGCAGGGCAATCATAACCTAACATATTAAAGTAAGCTGTAATGTTCGACAACTTGTAAAAAAGGTTACAATCTTTGAATGTAGTCAGAACCGTTTTGTAAGTCTCAATTCCTCCGGCAAATGGACAATTTCTATTATCTAATGCACCGGTAATAGGCAATCATTATCACAAATGAAAGAAATCAAATAAAATAATCTACAGTGAGACACGAATAATCTATGTGAGATTTAATGAGACTTAAATAATTTATTTGAAATTTAATGAATTGAACAATCTATCTAAAAATCTATTGAAACTCGAACAGTCTAAAATTTAGAGACTCAAATAATCTGAAATTCAGTGACTCAAATAATATATTTGAAATTTAGTGAGACTAAAAATTGATTGCCGTGCCAAAACATAGCTTTTTCTAAATCTATTGTGAAGTACTGAGTTTGTGCACTTACTAAGGCCATAGTGCTGAGCTTCTTCATCATACTTCTCCTCGTCATTTTGATCACTGATGTTTTTTAGGAACTCCAGGTAATCAGGTGAGTGGAATAGTGACAGCTCTTCAAATGATGCCATGGTTGGAGAAACTGTGCTGAAATGCCAAAATCATGAGTTAACAATAATGAAACTTAAATGTTTATAATGCAGAGGTGTTTTAAAAGATTTTTTTTTTAAATCTCTATATTTTTTAATTTCCAATCTATGATATGGAATGCCATTCAGTCATTCACCAAATAAAAATAATAAAGAACAAAGACAATTTACCTTTTTTAACGGTATTTTATTAACAAATTGTATAATAATTTCCATTTCACAAAATGTAATGTTAACTACACGGAGTTGTTTTTGTAACAAAAACATATGTCTCCCCTGATCACAATCTCATTGTAAAGCATAAGAATCAACCTGGCTTGAAGTTGCACTCTGCACGTCGTCGATATGGTGAAGTTTGTGCCAAGTCATTTTAAAAATCCCTCAAGCAGTTCAAGAGATATGGAGCGACACAAAATATAGTGCATATGACCTTCGACCTCTGAATGTGATCATGACCGGACTTGGCTGAAAGTTGCGCTCTGGATGTCAACTCGATATGGTGAACATTTGTGCCAAGTTATTTAAAAATACCTCAAGCGGTTCAAGAGATATGGAGCAGACACGAAATATAGTGTATATAACCTTCGACCTCTCAGTGCGAACTTGACTGGACATGGCTGAAAGTTGCGCTCTGCATGTCGTTTCGATATGATGACAGTTATTTCAAAATCCCTCAAGCAGTTCAAGAGATATGGAGCGGACACAAAATAGTGCATATGACCTTCGACCTCTTAAGTCAGTGTGACCTTGAACGGACGTGGCTGTAAGTTATGCTCTGCAAGTCGTCTCGATATGGTGAACATTTGTGCCAAGTTATTTCAAAATCCATCACGCGGTTCAAGAGATATGGAGCGGACACGACTTGTGACGGACAGACAGACAAGCTAAAAACAATATGTCTCCCCCAGTGTGTGGGGAGGCATAATAATAACAGAAGTTAAACCACATCCGACAGCAAAACTTACGTCATATATTTGGGTAGGCCATATGCATCAATAAGACTGGATACTGTACTTGCCTGAAAATACATGCATTTAAGTGTAAGTATTATCATAACCAAAAATGGAACAGAAATAAAGGGATATATTTGAACAGACCAGTACTTTCTTTCCCCATGCCATTAAGTCATAGTGGTGCCACAGTTGTGAGAATCATAGCTCTTATGTACCTACCACGGGGTTCGACACTTATGCAGGTCTGCTGGCCCGAGGTCACCTGATTTTCAGAAGAACCACCACTTTCCTAAAGATTGGTGGCCCGTTGGGCCTGCTGTTTTAAATTACGGACATTAAAAATATACAATATGTATATCCATCTCATGTAGTAGGATTGTACATAAAGTAGCGTCAAGCATTCGCATTGACTGACTTTGTGGAATGGGTTTTCGCGTTCATTAAAAATGTGGAAAATTCTCCAAAACGTCCCTCTGCCACCAAATTAACAAAAGACAAAGCTAAAAAATAATGTAAACATTGAACAGAACAACACCGTATGTTTTTTTTTTTTATTGTAATGTTTCGGTAAGTATAGCTGTACACCAGTTTTTAAAGTCAGGAAGTCCTGGGAAAATGTGCGGTGATTGGTCTTAATTTGGGAATTTTTCGCTATCCAACAAAAGCAATATTGTATTCTTAAATACATTGCAAACACAGTACCATTTATACATTCTCTGGTAATATTTCATTACCCTCACCTAAAAGAATATAGTTCCCCACTTCTTTTCTTAAATAAAGTTCCACTCAAAATATAAAAAAAATAAAATATCGGAATTGTTTCACTCCAAGGCCATCAATAAACAAGAGCTGTCGGAGAACAGCGCAGCTCGACTATCGATTTTTCGGAGAATAATAAATTTATAGCTAGTATATACCATCAGAAAACAAGCTACAACAATGTGGGTGGGGTTGGGAGCACAACATAACTATGTGTAAGAATTGACCAAAACTACACAGAAATATGTAAAAAAAATATAAAAATAAAAAAAATATCGAGTTTTTTGAGTGGGGTGCGGGGTGGGGGTGGAGAGAGGCGGGGGTGATGGTGGGGGGAGTGGGGGTGGTGAGAGCAACATATATAGAGGGGGTAGTATAGAGAGGGGGGTAGTGTGGTGGGGGGGGGGGGGGGGGGGGGGGCAACATATATGTGTAAGATTTGACAAAAGTAACACAGAAATATGTAAAAAAAAAAAATAGTTTCAAGTGGGTGTGGGGTGTGGGTGAGAGCTGGGGGAGAGCGGGGGAAAGGGCGGAAGTGGGTTGGGCGCAGGGGAGGGGCAACATATATGTGTAAGAATTGACTAAAACAACAAAGAAATATGTTAAAAAAAAACAAAAAGTTTCAAGTGGGGGGGAGGGGGGGTGGGGAGTGGGGGGTGGGGGGGGGGTTGAGAGGCGGGGAGACGGTTGCAACATATATGTGTAAAGAATTGCTAAAATAACAAAGAAATAGTGTAAAAAAAAAAAAAAAAGTTCCAAGCGTGGGCGGGATGGGGGATGGGGGATAGGGTGAGCGGGGGTTAAAACATATAAGTGTCAGAATTGATAAAAGCAACACAGATATAGTGTAAAAAAAAAAAAAAAAAAGTTCCAAGTGTGGGACGGGATTGGGGGATGGGATGAGGGGGGTGGTTAAAACATCTAAGTGTCAGAATTGATAAAAGCAACACAGAAATATGTCCAAAAAAAAATTCAAGTGGGTGGGGGGGGGGGTGGTGGGGTGATGGGTGAGAGGCGGGAATCAGTTGGGGGTTTGTGGAGGTTTATGTGTGTAAGAATTGACTAAACAACAAAGAAATATGTAAAAAAAAAAATCAAGTGTGGGGCATGGTGG